>MU709603.1:63765-78223 GCA_026770625.1 Nicotiana glauca
GTTAGTAGTAATTTCAGCCTAGTTTCAGGGGTATTATAGGTATTGAAAAAGGTAGAATTAGTAAATAATAGAATGCAAGTGAGGGTAAAATAGACATTTCAAAGGATAGGGACATAATAGATACAACTAGAACCTTCTAGAATGGGTTTTAGTGTAAGTTTAAATAAAAAAGGGTGTAGTAACTTGTTTAAAAAGTCAGAAAAAAGGGGACTAATATGAAAATACTAAAAACTGAATTTCCCTCCAATTTTTATTCTATAAATAGGCAGTAATTCTGCCTTAAAGGAGAAGTTTTGGGAATCGAAAAAATTCCCCAAAATATTCCAGATCTAAAAATCAAAGTTTCAGATTCTAATCTCTTCTTCCAGATCAAAAATTTCTTCCAAAAATCCAAAAAAATTATAAAATCCAATAGAAAAATCCAAAATAAGAATATTTCAGATCATTTTCGGGTGTTATTGATGCTTTCTGAATCATTTTTGGCTGTGTGATCGTTATATCTAAAATACTGGTTCAATTTCAAGCACACTTGAGTTTATTCAAGCTGTTTGTGGAGATTTCCTAGATATTTTGGTTTTAAAAATCAGTCCTGTTTTGATCACTGCTGTTATAAGTGCTTGCTGCTGATCCTTTTTCCTATTCTGTCCTGTTTCCAGGTACATTCTCGGAGATCACTACCGTGTAAATTTCCAGTAAAAATGTGATATGAAAATCGAAGCCCGATTTGATGTAGATTATGCTATTTCTCTATATTCCAGTTTTCCTTATGCAATTAATATAGACTGGACATTTAAAATTATTTGGAAATTATTTTACTGTTATTTTGGAATATTAGCTGGACAGTTGAATTGAATATTAGAAATTTATATTATTAAGTATATGAAGGGATATAGGCATGTTAATCTCGTTAGAGTCATATAAGACTCCAGTTAGTAGTAAAATGAATTTTGTTTTTTGATATGAATCATTTACTCAAATTAGGGTAAAGGATTTTGTTAAAAAACAGGCAGCTCAATTATAAATTTAGGCGTCTGCAGATTAGTTACATATTTGGTACCTGTAACAGTATGTTCATTTTATTTCAAAGGTACTGAGAATTACTTTGTGGCTTTAGCTCTATATTAAAGGTGTATATAATTTCGGATTCAAACGTGAAATACAAACTTGAAATCAATTGAAACATTAAAAATTTAGTAGATTGTTTTTGACTCAACATATGAGTCAATATAACTATTCCAGTGGTTGTGCACAAAAGGACCCATCGTAGGTCAAAAATGAATGGCCCAAGTTTGGGTCAGATTTACATACTCTTTTGGGCCTGAGCCCAGGCGTGCTATTGGCCCAGTTATTGTTGGACTTGGTCGAGATCCCTTTTCGTAGGTTACCGGGAGTTTGAAATCTAAATGTAATAATTTTTAAAAACATTAACAACTGGTTATTCATGTTAAGTTTGGGCTTGAATAAAGATTAAAAGCCCAAATATGACAGCACTTAAAGTATAATAAATGTATAAGTAGAAATATGGAAATAAAATTCATAAATATGAAATCGAGATTTGAATTAGATAGCGGGTTCAAGCTAAAAGAATTTACCCTTTTGTTTGAATCCGGATTTGAATTTGAGACTTGAATTCATACGCATGGATTAATTAACCTTTGGAGATAAAACAAAAAAAAAATAGAAAATTTAGCACACTTTAGTTTGGCTTTTAGTAAAATAAAAAATGAGACGAGCCTCACCGAATCAAATACATAATTGCGGGGCCCTGAATAAATGGTTGATTAAAAAATACTTAGAATAACGAAGACCGTTTAACAAATTTCACGGCCTTCCCCAAAGTTAATAAACGCGTAGTCGCTTTAGGTGTGAGTTTTAATAATATCACTTTCCTAGAATACGGGTGCACATTTATGTGACCCAAATCCAAATCTCAACGAAGTCGAAATGTGTTAAAATCTACGGGCGTACTGGTACTGCATGGTTCGAGATACATTTTTACGACGTTGTAATTCTTGTAAAATAAATAATACATATAATAAAAGCGGATTATTAATAAAAGGAACATACAAATAGAACATGTATTGAAATCAGATAAAATCAAATACAACAGTTGAGCGACCGTGCTAGAACCACGGAATCCGGGAATGCCTAACACCTTCTCCCAGGTTAACAGAATTCCTTATCCGTATTTCTGATTCGCGGACTATTAACGGAGTTATATTTTCCTCGGTTCGGGATTCATTCAATGACTTGGGACACCATTAATCTCCCAAGTGGCGACTCTGAATAAATAATAATAAATCCCGTTCCGACTGTCCTTTAATTGAAAAAACTCCTTTACGCCCTTCATAGGGCGTATTAAAACTCGTAAAAAAGGAGGTGTGACAATGAGTACACCACACCTGTACTCAGTAAGTGCCAAGACTAACCTCGGTTGGGTAGTGACAAGGAAGGTCAAGGCCCTACTGAGATGAAACATAATAAGTAATAAGATAATAGAATCAATTTAAATAAAGTCTACAACACGAATCTAAACCAGATAAATGTGGAAGAACAGTAATAGAAAACAAAGGTAACAACACAAAGAACTGCTCTCAACAAGGAATAATAGCCGGGGATCTCTTGGTATCCCAAGGATCTCTTAGTAACCTCATCATATGCACTGGGGATCTCTTGGTATCCCGAGGATCTCTTGGTATCCTCAATAGGTAAGCCGAGGATCTCTTGGTATCCCAATATATATAGAAATACATGTGCCAGGGACCTCTTGGTATCCTGCACCCTCAATCAAGAATATATCAAGTACAGGGGGATCTCCCGCGAAGCTGTCCCGTAGTCCCAAATTAAACAAACAAACAACAACAACAACTCAAGTCTCAGGATAAATGCAAAAATCAGAACAACGAATAACAAATTCTAGCCTAACATGTTTCACAGAGTACAACTAGTACAGTTAAACAATTAAGCAAGTAAGTCAGCTAAACATGCTTCTATAAACTAGCACAGGTTAAACTTACATTCTAAAATGAACAATGTAAATAGGAAATCTCAATTTAAATACTTCAAGTAAAAATAGGTTTACAACAATTAGCTCAGGTACGCACTCGTCACCTCACGTACGAGGCATTCAACTATTCAAGGATCATGTCCTTAGTGGAAAAGTCCCCTACACAAGGTTAGACAAGCCACTTACCTCGAACTAGCTCAATATCACTAGGAACCACGCCTTTGCCACGAGTATATGACTCCAAATGGCCCAAATCTATTCAATTCAATTACATATCGTAAATAATATTGCAAACAACGAATTCCACTATTAAAATTAAAGCTAGGGCACAAAAATAGGTAAAATGACCAAAATTCCCCCTCGAGCGAACGTCTCGGAATTGAATAATTTTCACTTTTTTGAACCCTCGTACTCTCACGAGTCTAACCATATAAAAATCTCCCAAATCGGAGGTCAAATGCCCACTCAAAACTCAATAGTTTAGCCAATGAAGTTTTATCCAATTTTCGTTAAAAAAATCCGTAATTAAGGAGGAAATTGTGATTAGATTAGTGAGTTTCAGGTTTAAGGGAGTAAAGAATCATTACCCAGTAGTTGCCTTTGAAAAACTTTCGAAATTGCTCCCAAATCCGGGCTCCCAAACTTGTATTTTGAAGAAAATGCAAACCCTCGGATTTTGAAATGTTTAATACTGCCCTGTGGTTTGTTCAATGTGATAGGATGAACTGTGAGGTGATCGTGTAGAGTAAAATTTAAAGTCCCACAATTTGGTCTATGCGAACGCAGCCAGAGGCCTACGAACACAGAAGAGGAAGAAGTTAAGCTATGCGATCGTGTACTGGACTATGCGATCGCATAGAAGGATTTAGCAATGGGGTCCAGCTCCTAAGTTCTAATATGCGAACGCAGAGAGCCAATGCGAATGCACAGAATGGGGGAGGCAGTGTTGTGCGATCGCATTGAAGAAATTGGCCCCCTCTAAAATTTTCACTATGCGATTGCATGGATAGGGATGCGATCGTAATGAAGGAAAGTTCTGCAATAGCTGAAGGATTTTTCTGCAACATTTTCAAACTCCTAAGTGCTCCGTTGAGCATCCGAAACACACCCAAGGCCCCCGGGACCTCAACCAAACCCACGAACATATCCCATAACATCATTCAAACTTGTACCATCCCTTAAACCACCTAAAATAATTCCAGAAATACAAATTAATCAAAGATTCAAGCCTAAGAACTTCAAATTCCAATAAAACACGCTTTCGATCAAAAAACTAACCAAACCTCGTCCGAATGACCTAAAATTTTGTACATACATCCCAAATGACACGACAGAGCTACTGCAACTTCCGGAATTCCAATCTGACCCTCGAATCAAAAACTCACTATCGGACCGGAAACTTCAAAAATACAATTTCGGTATTTTAAGCCTAAGTGAGCTACGCACTTCCAAAACACATTTCGAACACGCTTCCAACCCTGAAATCCCCTAACGGAGCTAATGGAACCATCGGATTTCCATTCTGAGGTGGTCTTAACACTGTTCTGACTACAGACCATTTTTCAATACTTAAGCTCCCATTTAGGGACTAAGTGTCCCAAAACACTCCGAATCCTAACAGCGAACGTCATGCCAAACCAAAATAGTAGAATTGAACTTAGGGGGAGCAGTTAATGGGGGATCGGGGAGTAAATTTGGCAAACGACCGGCGGGTTCATTACAGACCCGTCGTCTCATGGATTATTGCTCTGTTTACCCCATTTCCTATTTCGTTATGCTTCACTTTTAGTGTCTTATGTGAACGAGTTGAATTGGGTTGATTTTTGGAAGGAAATGAGACACTTAGTCTCTTTAAGGAAAATTTGTTTTGAAAAAGCCAACCGAATGTTGACCTATGAGTTAGAGGGCTCGGATATGGATTTCGACGATTCGATTATCTTCGGGGGATGATTTGTGACTTAGGAGCGTGATCGGAAGTGATTTTTGAGGTACAATGTAGAATTTGGCTTGAATTGGCGAAGTTAGTATTTTGGCGAATTCCGATTGATAGGTGAGATTTCGATCCGAGGGTCAGAATGGAATTCCGAGATTTTTGTAGCCTTTTTAGGTGATTTCGGATGTATGTGCAAAATTTTAGGTTATTCAGAGGTGATTTGGTTGGGTTTTTGATCAAATGCGTGTTTCGGAAGTTTTAGAAGAACTTAGGCTTGAATCCGATGTAAATTTGGTGTTGTGATGTTAGTTTTGGTGTTTTGAGAGTGCAACTAAGTTTGAATGATCATATGTGATGTTTTAGTATGTTCGTATGCGGTCCCGAGGAGCTCGGATGAGTTTCAGATAGGTTTGGGTTGCGTTGTGCTTGTTTTTATTATGCTTCGACATCGTTTTTTGAACCATAAATGATATCATATTGAACAAATGAGCTCTGATTACTGTTTTGAATGAAGCATTAGATCTGTATCGCTTACGGACCCGTATCAAAAAGAATTGTCGAATTCGGACATCGTATGAGGATTTTATGGCTATTTTACTAAGGTTGCCCAGATTTTCAAGTTAATAACGAAATTGCCCTTGACGGCGTATTAAAACCTGCACTATTTGCAAATCTTAAAACCTACATATCTCTTTCATTATAAGATCAAATTGAGAGATTCAAAAGCCTAAATTCATTCGAATTTCACAAGGAATCCATTAGGAGTAGTAAAACGCGTGAATAGTATACCTATAATGAGCAGGTCGAGTTTTCTTCCATTTTTTGAACGGGAAGAAGCTTCTGAGATGATTTTTAAGAGAGAACATTAGTAGGTATCACAGAGGTAAGTGATTTGATTATTAAAAATCATTTATGGGTGATTATAGACAATAATCCCAGCCTTTAATTTATGAAAACAGTCGAAAAATAGGATTTTGGGGCCTGAGATTATGAGACCTTTAGGGGTTGATTGAGGGGTTAAACGGACTCCGATTTAGGTGTTATTTATATGTACGGAATCGAAAGAAGATGAAGAATACTTTTCTGTAAAACTTTCTGAGTTTCGAGAAGTGGGCCCAAGGCTTTGGTTTTGTAAATTTCAGGATTATTAATGTTTTTTGATTATTTTTGATTGGATATTTATCCTATAGCATAATGTGACGTATTCATTGTAATTTTGGTCAGATTCGACGCGCGAGGAGGTCGATTTGAGAGGCAAGGGCATAGCGAGCTATGATTTTGGACGGCTTGAGGTTAGTAATAGATTTAAATGTTGTGTTGAGGGTTTGAAACCCCAAATTCGCACATCGTAGTGCTATATTAAGGTGACTTGCATGCCGGATAACGGGCATGGGGTAGATCACCGTTGGGGATTGTGACTTGGTCCGTCCCGCTTAATAAAATTATTACCTAATTGATTGAAGCTTAGGGATATCCTTATAAAAATGGATTAATTGTCATAGTTTGGGCTCGTGCCAATTGATTGAATCCAACAAAGATTATTTTTACTATTTTTTTACCATATTTTTAGAAAATTGAAATTAGTTCTTGTATTTAATACTATTTTGCAATCTCAGCCACTTTTTCTCAAAACTTGGAACTTAAATAATATTTCTAATGAAGTTTGAGCTGAATATTTCTGTGTTATTGTTCCCGAGGGGCTTATATGATTCTGGACTGAGTATGGGATCGGGCTGCGCAGTTCAATAGTATTATATTGATATTGATATGAGGCTTAGCACCTAAGGGATGCCACGAGATGGCATGATATTGCGCTTGGGCCGTAAATGGCCCCTCCCAGAGTCTGCACACCCCAGTGAGCGCCGTCGACGATAATTAAATGGAGTGGGCTGCACGCCGCAGCGGGTACTAGAGAGTACAGTATTATTTTTGCATTTCTTAATATATTGCCATTCATTTACTTATTTGTCATAGCATCATTGTTTTCGTTGGTTTATTGAGTTGATATTATCTGGATTGAGCTGCTGTAATTATAGCTTACATTGTGCCTATACAAGATTTCTTTCTCTCAGCCTTTATTTATGTTTGTTACATTCTGGGTTGGAAGTACTCACATTACTCCCTGCACCTTGTGTGTAGATCTAGGTGCACCCACTAAGGCTGAGTGAGGATTTCTCTACGGGCATCATATTTGGGAGCATCAAGGTAGTTGCATGAAGTATGTAGTCTTGATCTTTCCATCTAACCTATTTTCTTTATTTCCGCATTTTTTTAGAGAAATATGTAGTAGTTTGACACCCGTGTATTAGATGCTCAGATTTGTGACACCGGATTCTTCGGGCTGTGTAGTTGTATTTCTACTGGGGTTTTCCGCATGTTTTAACTATATTTCAGAGTTTTGGTATTATGACATAGTAATTATTTGTGTTAATTGAATCATGAACTGTAGAAAAAGTGTTAAGGTTGTTGAATTGGTCGGGCTTGCCTAGCAGTGCGTTAGGCGCCATCACGACCGGGGTTGTGGTCATGACAAGTTGGTATCAGAGCCTAAGTTACTTGGTCTAACGAGTCATGAGTCGGTTTAGTATAGTCTCGTGGATCAGTACTGAGACGTCTATACTTGTCCTCAATAGGCTGTAGAACCTTTAGGAAAGCATCACATTCTTGAATTCTTATCGTGAGTCCTTGATTCAGCTTGAAAAGAAACTCTTAAATTTCATTCCACGTGTCCGTACGCGCGCATGAGCGCTCAGTATCAGATGTGCCTTGATTGCTTGTGATTCCCTGATCAAGGGGCGAGATGTAATCTCTGTGAGTTTATGTTGGGCCAGTCTGAAGGACTTGAGGCCGGATCTTTTCCTATGGCTTGAGCACCGAGGTGCTGATTGTGTGAGCAAGTGTTTCAAACTTATATGTTCGGCATTGCCCCTATTAGTGGGAGTGACGGCTGGTTAGCTACGTGGTGAGTATGTTAGTGCTGCAAGGTGCATCTATGTGACTTGGAGGTGATGAGGAAGGCCTACTAGATGATAGAAGAACTATTAGGTGTTTGAATTCCGTTGCGATTCCAGGTATAGCCGAGTTATGGGCGCATGAAGAATCTTTTCATGTTTCTAGTTGAGAGTGAAGTAAAAATTTTATGTTGCGGTATGAGTTCAGACTCAGGACGACTAAGTGACTGCATACAGTTTAGGATGGTGGAAGGCATCCAGAAATGTAGTTGGAGGCAAAGAAGGTGGGTCATCTCATGCGGAATGTTCTAAAGTTGTGTGATCCTTATGTAATCTATTAGATGATCTCATTTGCAAGTGAAGAAAATCTGTTGACATCTAAATTGGATCGCTTAGAGAGTGGACTAAACTGTTGTGTGAGTGAATGCGAGATTTGCGGAAGAGTTAAAAAAAATTCTAGATGATTTGTGTTTCTACAAGCTTATGAAGGATTGAGTTTAATCTGACTATGGTATTAAGGTAACAATGGAGTATGTGCGTTATGAGTTGTTGGGAGTGTTTTGATCTATGGCTTCGAGCTAAGTTGGGGAGTTTGCTATTGATTAGCTAATTATACAGTTATGTGCTGTGTTGGTTCCGATTTTAGGTATGCTGACGAATCAGTTCTGGTTGCGGAAATTAAGCCGCGGATGGCACGAGTGAAGAAATTTTTTGACAAAGGTTATATGGTGCTTCGTAGATGTGTGAGAATCGCAGGATGTCTTAAGCTGTTGTTGGTAAAGAATGCTAGGTGCATGGAGTAGGAAGATGTTTGTTTGTATTGGGATGAGGTCATATCCTGCAGTGTCAGAGTGCTAATGAGGCATGAGTGGTTGTGTTCGTTTGATCAGGTGAATTACAGTTTGAATAAGAAGTAAATGACTCTCGAGAATGATTTTAATGTGTTCAACATTCTACATGTAACAATCAGGTGTCTTAAGGTTGTGTATGTGGTTAAAGACTGTGTTTTCATCGGAAAAGGTCGAGACTTGTGGTATTTTTATGTTAAATATGGGATTCTATGTATCACTATCTGGAAAGTAAAGGTAACAGATTTATATTCGCATGAAGTTTTTCAGAGTAAAGTATTTTAGAGTGTGGTGTTTCTAGGAATATTTGATAGAGGATTCAGTGGCTTATGGGTCTTAGACAGTGTGGTCTTCTGCTTAGGTCTCGTGTAGTGAGCCTGGGTTGAGGAACTGTGGTGCTACAACAAGGGGGAATATCAAGTCGATGAAGAATCATAAGGGAAATTATATAGATGGAATAGCTTGATAGTAGACCGAATTGGTATGGCAAGGATATGATTAATTCTTCGTATGTGTTCGAGGTAATGAGCCCTTACAAGTATTTTGCTTTAATGCTCTTGGATTTTGATGGATTGCTCAGCTTGGTCAAGTTAGAAGGATTCAATCTTGGCAGTTTAATTTATGCAAACAGAATTGAGAGATTTCTAGTTAATTTCTACCGTGGTTAAAGAGGTGCATTTTCTACGAATATGAGAGACATGGAATGTGTAATGATTTTTTTCTTCTAGATGGGATCAATGGAAGTTCTTAACTAGTTGAGTACGTAGATGTCTGTGGCATGGAAGGGAGGTAAAAGTTTTCCTGCTATCCTTGGATGGTATGGTATATGCAGTATGTTGTGGAGGATCGAGAGTTCAGTTCTGAAAA
The DNA here is from genome assembly GCA_026770625.1 of Nicotiana glauca. Lineage (NCBI taxonomy): Eukaryota > Viridiplantae > Streptophyta > Magnoliopsida > Solanales > Solanaceae > Nicotiana > Nicotiana glauca. The sequence continues at coordinate 73,372 of MU709603.1, forward strand.
GAAGTTCATAAAACTCTTAGGCAACAGGCAGCCTCAGATAATCAAGGAAATGGTGCTACTAATTGGAAGCGATTTGACGAGAGTATATGTCTCAGAAAAAGGTGTAATGTGATTAAACTGATGATACTTTGGTAGTATTGCAGCATTTTCTTATTGGATCAACTGGTGGTATTCGGGTTTGCTTGGTGGCACAGGAAATTTTAAATTATATATCGTGGATTAATGGGGTATTTAAGGTGTGGTATGCGTTCGACGGCAAAATTGGGATCAGGTATGATGATTTGTGTGCTATATGGAGTTGGAGACTAGGATTTCTCATGTACAGGCTATGTCGTGGTTGTGGATCATGTGAATTCGGCACCGTTTAGTGGCAATCGAGATTTGGAGGCTCGAGTGGATCTTTATTTGCTGGTATGTTAGATTTTGGATGTGATGTTTAAATTAAGATTGGATGCCTTAGTGTTAGGTGATTTTGAACTATTGCGCTGCGGGTTCTGCCGGAAATACCATGGGTAGAGTGGCGAGGTGCATTGGATTATGTTCTTGTAGAGTGGTATATATTTCAAAGACCCAGGGGACGGCTGGGAAGGATTGCTTTTCTTAATTGGGCTTTCGTGATGGATGTCAGTGCAGATGTTTCTACCATTGGTTCCATTCCGGTGTTAAGGGACTTTTCAGATGTGTTTCTTGTGGCCGGGCATGTCGCCGGGCGAGGTTGTGGATGTCGATATTGATTTGGTATCGGGCACCGTATCGTACGACTCCAGCAGAAGTTATAGTAGTAGAAGGAGCAGCTTCAGGCTTTCTTTGTAATGAGTTTGTTGGTAGGGCGATGGGGATACATGTTTAGCTTAAGTTAGCTTGGTTGGCCATGAAGTGTGTTTTTGAGGGGTAGGTTGATTCGATCGTTATTGAGCTTGCTAGTAATTCAGGAGACTTGTGAGTTTCCTTTTTGTGTTGTGAGACGTTATGATTTGTTGTTAATGTCACATATGGTGCAGTTCCATGGGATCTCATAGTGGAAGTCGAGCGGGAAGAGTAATTAGGTGTTGCTCGGCGAATGAAGTATTGGTGGTGACCTATTGGGTTGCTTGGTATATGTTATTTGTCTCACGATGGGTATGATGATGTGCTTTGGTTGCAGATGTCAAATGGTGCGTGGTTGTCGCCTTCGAGCGCAGTGACTTGAGGTGTCTCAGGTGTAGCACTGATTGGATAGGATTGCGCATTGTAGCGAGGCTACGTGGAGATATAACCTTTTGGGTAGATTCATGTGTTCTATTTCTATGATGTGAGATAGGGTCTCAGCCTTGCTTTGTGGCAGTACTGGTGAGTTTGAGGTACATCTCTCTCAATTGAGTCATTTTCATGATTTGAGTACGTTCGGACCGTTTCTTATTGGTGCGCGTGTTATGCAAGTTGTGTCTTAGGCCTGTATTGATGTGTCATGTCACCAGAGTGGTGTGTTGGGTTCGAGGTGATCGTTGAGGTCATTAATCAATACAAACAGATTTGATTTTAGGATGTTGATTGGGTAAATATCGAGGTTCAGTTATGGTAATTGACAGAGGAGAAATGGCCTCATGAATGGTTGATATAAGAAATGGTTATGGTTTATTGCGTGTTTCATTTATCATTGGCAGTATATGAAAGTGTTGGAATGAGACTTTAACTAATAAGAGGTTTCCTATCGGTATTTGGTTGTTGTGGGCAGCTGTTATGAATGGAAGTCATCGCTACATGTGTTTGAGTTATGTGGTATATCATATGATTGCAGCCGACGTTGCAGGTATGGGTTATTGCAGCTTGTTTGGGCTTATTCTGAATAAAAATGTGAGGTTCTGACCTTGTGTATGATTTCAGAAAGTGAAATGTGGTCCTATGACCTATAGGCTGAACTGGATGGTGTAATTGTAGTTAAAATGTGTTATCAGACCTATTGAGATAGAGTGACGTGGGATCACCCCCGGGTTCGCACTTGGTAAGGTTATTCAGCTATTGGTTGGCTTTTAGAACAACTCTGGGTACACTCGAGGACGAGCATTTCTTTAAGTTGGGGGAGGATGTGACGACCGACCCGTCGTCTCATAATTTACCGCTCTGTTTCCCCCATTTCCTACTTCGTTATGCTTCATTATCAGTGTATTATGTGAACTAGTTGAATTGGGTTGATTTTTGAAAGGAAATGAGACACTTAGTCTCTTTAAGGAAGACTTGTTTTGGAAAAGTCAACCGGATGTTGACCTAAGAGTTAGAGGGCTTGGATGTGGATTCCTACGATTCGGTTAGCTTCGGGGGATAATTTGTGACTTAAGAAAGTGATTGGAAGTGATTTTGGAGGTCCGGTGTAGAATTTGGCTTGAATTGGCGAAGTTAGTATTTTGGCAAATTCCGGTTGACAGGTGAGATTTTGATCCGAGGGTCGGAATAGAATTTCGAGAGTTGCGGTATCTTCGTCAGGTAATTTGGGATGTGTGTGCAAAATTTTAGGTTATTCGGAGGTGATTTGGTTGGGTTTTTGGTCAAATGCGTGTTTCGGAATTTTTAGAAGAACTTAGGGTGGAATTTGATGAAAATTTGGTGTTTTGATGTTAGTTTTGGTCTTTTGAGAGTACAACTAAGTTTGAATGATCATATGTGACGTGTTAGTATGTTCGTGTATGGTCGCGAGGAGCTCGGGTGAGTTTCGAATAGGTTTGGGTTGCGTTGTGCTCGTTTTTCTTATGCTTCGACGTCATTTTTCCAAGCATGAATGATATCATATTGACCAAATGAGCTCCGATTACTGTATTGAATGAAGCAATAGATCCGTATCGTAATTACGGACCCGTAGCAAAAAGAATTGTCGAATTTGGACATCGTATGTGGGTTTTATGGCAATTTTATGAAGGTTGCCCACATTTTCAGGTTAATAGCGAAATTGCCTATGACGGCGTATTAAAAACCCGCACTATTTGCAAATCTTAAAACCTATATATCTCCTTCATTATAAAGTCAAATTGAGTGATTCAAAATTCTAAATTCATTAGAATTTTACAAGGAATCCATCGGCAGCAGTAAAACGCGTGCATAGTATACCTATAATGAGCAGGTCGAGTTTTCTTCTAATTTTTGAACGGGAAGAAGCTTCTAAGGCGATGTTTAAGAGAGAAAATCAGTGGGTATCATAGAGGTAAGTGATTTGATTATTAAAACTCATTTATGGGTGATTATAAACCATAATCCCAGCCTTTAATTCATGAAAAACAGTAGAAAAATAGGATTTTGGGGCCTGAGATTATGAGACCTTTAGTGGTCTATTTGAGGGGTCAAACGGACTCCGATTTTGGTGTTCTTTATATGTACGGAATCGGAACAAGATGAAGAACAGTTTTCTATAAAAAATTTTGAGTTTTGAGAAGTGGGCCCGGGGCTCGGGTTTTGCAAGTTTCGGGATTATTGATGTTTTTCGATTATTTTCGATTGGGTATTGATCCTATAGCATAATGTGACGTATTTGTTGTGGTTTTGGTCAGATTCAATGCGTGAGGAGGTCGATTTGAGAGGCAAGGGCATAGCAAGCTAGGATTTTGGCTGGCTTGAGGTTAGTAATAGATATAAATGTTGTGTTGAGCATTCGAAACCCCGAATTTGCACATCGTAATGCTATATTGAGGTGACTTGCACGCCGGATAGAGGGCGTGGGGTAGAGCACTGTGGTGATTGTGACTTGATACGTCCCACTTAATAAAATTATTACCTAATTGATTGAAGCTTAGTGATATCCTTATAAAAATGGATTAATTGACATAATTTGGCCTCATTCCAACGGATTGAATCTTTCAGGGATCATTTTTACTGGTTTCTTACCATATTTTAAGACAATTGAACTCAGTCCTCGTATTTAATACCGTTTTGCAAACTCAGCCACTTTTTCTCAAAACTTGGAACTTAAATAATATTTCTAATGAAGTTTGAGCTGAATATTTCTGTATTATTGTGCCCGAGAGGCTTATATGATTCTGGACTAAGAATGGGATCGGGATGTGCAATGCAGCAGTATTATGCAGTAGTATTATATGGATATTGATATGAGGCTTAGGGCCTAAGGGATGCCATTAGATGACTTGATATTGCACTTGGGTCGTAAGGGGCCCCTCCCGGAGTCTGCACACCCCTAGTGAGAGTTGTTGACGATAATTAAATGGAGCGGGCAGCACGCCGCAGCGGGTACTAGAAAGTACTGTACTATTTGTTGTATGTCTCAATTGATTATCATTCATTTACTTAACTGTTGTAGCATCATTGTTTTAATTGGTTTATTGAGTTGATATTATCTGGATTGAACTGCTGTAATTATAGATCACATTGTGCCTATCCAGGATTTATTACTCTCAGCCTTTATTTATGTTTATTACTCTCTGGGTTGGAAGTACTGACATTACTCCATGCACCTTGTGTGCAGATCTTGGTGCACCCACTGAGACTTAGTTAGGATTTCTCTGCCGAGCATCATATCTGGGAGCATCAAGGTAGCTGCATGACGTCCGCAGTCCTGATCTTTCCATCTAACCTATTTTCTTTAATTTTGCATTTCTTTAGAGCAATATGTAGTAGGTTGACACCAGTGTATTAGAGGTTCAGACTTGTGACACTAGATTCTTCGGGCTGTGTAGTAGTACTTCTACTTGGGGTTTCTGCATGTTTTTACTATATTTCAGAGTTTCAGTAGTATGACTTAGTAATTATTTCTGTTAATTGAATCATGAACTGTATAAAAAGGGTTAAGGTTGTTGAATTGGTCGGGCTTGCCTAGCAGTGTGTTGGGCGCTATCACGACTGGGGTTGGGGTTATGACACTTTTTCCTCTACT
>MU709603.1:85570-97115 GCA_026770625.1 Nicotiana glauca
CCCCGCCCCACCCATCACACCCACTTACTTTCCCCCAACCCTGCCCTACCCCTACCCTACGTTAAAATATTCTTAAGAGTACTTTCTTTTCATGTTGAAAATAGAGCACTTTCTTTTTAATTTCAACAAAATGTTTTTTTATTCATACTGTACAAAAAGTATTTTTATTCATTTAAACAAAAAGTACTTTTTTTTTCATGCTATAGAAAAAATATTTTCTTTCAGTTCAACAAAAAAAGTACTTTCTTTTCATGATGTAGAAAAAGTATTTTTATTCATTTCAACAAAAAAAATTACTTTCTTTCATTTCAATAAAAAAAGTACTTTCTTTTTATGATGTAAAAAATATTTTTGTTCATTGAAAAAAAGTACTTTCTTTTCCTGATGTAGAAACAATTTTTTCGTTCATTTCAACAAAAAAAGTAATTTCTTTTCATGATATACAAAAAGCAGTTCGTTCATTTTAACAAAAAAGTACCTTTTTCATTTCCACAAAAAAATACTTTCTTTCATGATATAGAAAGATATTTTATTTCATTTAAAAAAAAGTACTTCTTTTCATGATGTAGAAAAAGTATTTTCGTTCATTTCAACAAAAAAAGTACTTGCTTTCCATGATGTAAAAAAAGTATTTTCGTTCATTCCAACAAAAAAAAAGACCTTTCTTTTTAAGATATAAAAAAGTAATTTTTATTTTATTTCAACAATATGAATAATTTCTTTTCATGATGTAGAAAAAAAAAATTGCTTTCATTTCAACAAAATTACTTTCTTTTCATGATGTTCAAAAAGTATTTTCGTTCATTGCAACAAAATAATTACTTTTTTCATGATGTAGATAAAATATTTTTTTACATTTTAACAAAATAAATAATTTCATTTCATGATGTAGAAAAATTATTTGTATTCATTTTAGCAAAATGATGTAGTAAAAAATATGTGTTTTCGTTTCAAGAGAATGAGTGTTTTTTTTTTAATGATGTAAAAAAGTATTTTCTTTCATTTTAATAAAAAGTACTTCTTTTTACGGTGTTAAAAAATATTTTTTTTCATTTCAACAAAATGATGTAGTAAAAAATATGTGTTTTCATTTCAACAAAATGAGTATTTTCTTTTCATGATTTGAAAAAAGTATTTTCTTTCATTTCAACAAAAAATTACTTTCTTTTCATGATGTAGGAAAAGTATTTTTTTTTCCATGAAAAAGTATTTCTATCTGTATACAGATAAAATGGGGCTCATGGTACACCCCGATCTTCGATAGGATAAATCAAGCTTAAGAGACGATGATAAAGGAACGGAATCGGAGCAAGGGTCTCATCGAGTCAGAGTTAGGGGGCATGATGCCTACCCTCGAGAATATCGGGATCATAATCCGGATCGTTCCTAAACTTTAAGTCTTCAAAGAATATTGTCGGGCAATCAAACACGATCAATAGAAGGCTGTGATATTTGCGACCGGACGAATATCAGGACGTAGATATCGGCAAGTATCAACGAAGAACATGCGAACGGTTAAATAGAAGATTTTTTACTTTTTATAGAATTGTACCTAGAGTAGGATTCCTCAACTATATTATAACGATCCGGCCGACCATTTTAATAGTAATAGCCCCAATTCCCTATTTTCTATTTCCCCTGTGTCATTTTATGCTTATGTGACTTGCTGAGAGGTTTTGGTTTTGGTTTTGGAATGAATTGGGATACTTAGTCCCTAAATTGGAAGCTTAAGTTCTATGACTTTGACCGTAGATGGAATTGTGTGAAGACAACTCCGAAATGGTGGTTCGTCACTTATGCTAGCTCTGTTGGATGATTTTGGACTTAGGAGTGTGTCCGGATTGTGATTTCGAGGCCCGTAGTTGAATTATGCTTGAAATGACGAAAGTTAAATTTTTTGGAAGTATGACCGGGACTGGACTTTTTGATATCGAGGTTGGATTCTAAATTCGAAAGTTGTAGTAGGTCCCTAATGTCAAATATAACTTGTGTGCAAAATTTTGGGCCAATCAGACGTGATTTGATTGGTTTCGACATCGGTTGCAGAAGTTTGACGTTCAAAGTTCATTAAGCTTGCATTGGGGTGTGATTTGTGTTTTTATCATTGTGAGGTGTGGTCTGAAGGCTCGACTATGTTCGCATGATGTTTTAGGACTTATTGGTAGGTTTATTTGGGGGTTTCGGGGGCCTCGAGTGGATTTATGGTAGTTAACGGACTAGAATTGGACTTGCTGGAGTTGCAAAAATTTCTGTTGCTACAGTTGTTGGTTTCCTCTTATGTGATCGCGTAAGAGGGGATGCAATTACGAAGCCTTGAGTTATGGCAGATAATTTTTGTTCTATGCGATCGCAGGAGTTCATACGCCATCGTGAAGTTTGCATGGCCAGTGAAACGCGAACACATGGCCCTTTTCGCGCTCGCAGTGAAAAAAGAGAGGACCCGGGCAGTGGAAGGACTTACTCTATTCGGTCGAGTGTGGTGTTACGCGATCGCATAGCTTGTTATGGCAGTGGTCCGCATTTGCGCCAGTATATCTGCATTCCCTAAGCCTTTTTTTGGGTTAGCTTACTTTGTTCTACGCGATCGCATGTGATATTCCGTGATCGCGTAGTGTGAGCACCTGGGCAGACTATAAACATTTCAAAATCGAGGGTTTGCCATTTTCTTTGTAACTTGAGATGGGGAGCTCGGGTTTAGGCGAGAGTTTGAGAGATTTTTAGAGGAAACTATTGAGTGATGATTCTTGACTCATTTTTTGTTATATCTCACTAATTTATCGTTAATTTCATCTTATAATTTAAGATTTGGGTTCAGAAATTTGGGGAAAAAATTGTAAACTTCTTCAACAAATTTTTGGGTGTTTGATTGAGATTTGGTATCTGATTTGTGTAAATTTGGTAAGGATGAACTCATGGTTGAATGGTTATTCATATCTTGTAACATTTAGTCGATTCCGAGACATGGGCCTGGGTCGACTTTTGGGGGAGAATTTCTAATTTCTTGTTGAAGTTTTGATTTTATTAATCAGATTAGGTTCTTGTAGTTATATTTATGGTAAGTAATATTTTTTTACAAGATTTGGGCTATTCAGAGTAAGAAAGTCGAGGAAAAAGACATCTTTATTAACTGAATGAGCTTTGTTTGAGGTAAGTGGTATGCCTAACTTTGTACTATTGTTATAATTTGTGATGTGTGAGTGCCGTGTATGCGTAATGACGAGTGTATACATGGCCTTATTGTTGAAAAACTCGGCTCTTACTGAATAGTAAACTATTAAATTTTTACTGAGTTATCCCAGCATGTGTATTCATCGTGTTTAGCCTAATATCGCATGTCTACGTGTCTAAAATGCCTATTTGAAATATGTGCAGTAGGCTTAGTTGAATTCCTACTCTTTCCTTGATTTGTATGTAGTCTTAAACTATTGGATTCTTGTTGTTAACTGTTATTCCCATCGGTTTTGAGCTGTGTGTTTACTTTTGGGACTACGAGGTTGTACCTCGGCAGATCCCTCGTTGCATATTTACTTTTGGGACTACGAAGTTGTACCTAGGGAGATCCCTTATAGAATGTTTACTTTTGGGATTATGAGGCGGTACCTCGGAAAATCCCCTATTGTATATTTAATTTTGGGATCATGAGGCGGTACAACGGGAGATCCCCTATTGTCCATTTGCTTTTTTGACTACGAGATGGTATCTCGGGTGTTCCCCTGTTAGTTATCTCTATATGTTGCGTTGTTATCTTCCTATATTTCACAATGTTAAATTTTCAGTCTTTCATTCCTTTGTTATATCTTTTTCCTTATTTGATATATTCTAGTAAGGCTCTGACCTAACCTCATCACTACTCTATTGAGGTTAGGCTTGGCACTTACTGGGGACCGTTGTGGTGTACTCATGCTACACTTCTGCGTATATTTTATGTACAGAACCAGGTACCTCTTACCACCCCCTACTACTTGAAAATACTTGCTGCTACTTCACAGATTTCAAGCTATATCTTCCAGCATCTGCAGACCTTAGAGTCTCCCTCTATCCATTATGTTGATCGCCCTTTATTTTTCCAGGTTACTAATGTATAGATATAGAACATTTTCTTAGATTTTGTGACTTGTGACTGCCGGGTTTTTGGGAATTGTTTATACCCAAAATTGTTTTTTTTACTTGTATATGCCGATCGACAGTTTTTTCCAATTTCCTCTATATATTTTATTTGTGCTGTTTTTAAGCTTAAGCCATTATTATGTTATTATTCAGCTATTCCGCAACTGTTAGGCTTATCTAGTCTTAGAGAAGAGGTGTCATCACGACATCTTACGGAGGGAGATTTGGCTTGTGCCATGTTAGTATCAGAGCTCTAGCTTCATAGGTGTTATAAGTCACAAGCAAGTTTAGTGTCTGACGGATCCGTACAGAGACATCTGTACTTATCTTCGAGAGGCTATGAAACTGTTAGGAAAATATAACTTCTTCGATTCCTTGTTGCATGAAATTGTCGACTTTGGAATTATAAACTTTTGTCTTCTATTCTCTCACAGATGGTGAGGACATGTATAGTCAGATCAGATGACCTTACACTCGCGCCCCCTACTAAAGCTGCGAGAGGCCGGGGCTACTAGACTTGTTAGATGACATCTACATGGTGCAATTAGATCACTCGCATGAGCTGCTACAGAGGAGCCACCAGTAGCTCCAGTCGGATCATAGGCACCTGAGATATATGTTACTGCACCAGATCTTCAAGAGATCCCTACACAATTCCTGAGCATGTTCGGCACCCTAGCTCAGGCAGTGTTATTTCCACTAGCTCTGGCCACATCTCAGGCTGGTGGAGGAGCAGAGACTCCAGCCTCCTGCACCCCAAAGCAGCGGGTTCAGATCGACCAGGTTCCAAAGGTCTTACCAATGTAACCGGTGGCCCCAGTTCGACCCGATGGTAGTGTAGCACTTTCTGAGGAGGAGCAGCTCAGGCTCGAGAGATACAAGAAGTACCACCCTTCTACTTTCAATGGCATGTTGTCAGAGGATGCCCAGGGTTTCCTAAGGAGTACCACCGTATCCTCCATACTATGGGTGTAGTAGAGTCGAATTAGTTTTCTTTCACTATGTTCCAGCTAAAAGGAGCGACCTACCAGTGGTGCTGTGCTTATGAGTTAGGTAGTCAGGGTGAGACATCTTCACTCACATGGACTTAATTCTCGGATATGTTCTTGAGGGAATATGTTCCCTAGAGTCTCAGAGGTGCATGGCGTGTCGAGTTTGAGCAGTTTCTCCAAGGTTCTATGATTGTGTCATATTATGCGGTTCGCTCAGCGATTTGGCTAGACATGTACCAACCTTGGTTGCTACATTTTAAGATAGGGTCCGTCAATTTATCGAGGGGATCAACCCGTGGATCAGATTTAGCATGGACTGAGAGCTGGAGATGGACATCATATACTAGCAAGTAGTGGGGATTGTTAGGAGATTGTAGGGTAAGATGATTCGGGAGAGGGAGCTGAGAGGCCCCAAGAGGTCTCGAGAGTCTAGAACTTATAGTAGTCCTCATGGCCAAGCAACAACTCGTTAGGGTAGGGGCTACGTAAGTCGAGAGGTCCGGGCGCCTTTGTAGAAGGAGGCACTTCAAATTCGAGAGGTATAAACATGTTTACTTTATCGTCCCTTAGGGTTGATTCTCCAGAACAATTGGGTTAAGTGTGACCGCTGGTTTCTTTGGTTCATCACTCTCAGCAATCAAACCTATCGACCCTTTGGGGTCCCAATCATCTTCGATCTCGATCATTTGAATGTCTCCACCTTTATGGTCAGGAATAGGGTTATTGCGAACATTAGTAGCAGGCACCTTTGCTATGATGACCTTATTGTTGATCAAGTTTTGAATCTTGTCCTTTAATGAGCGGCACTTGTCAAGGGTGTATCCCTTCATGCTAGAGCGGTACGCACAGGTCTTATTAGGGTTGACCCACTGGGAAGGATTTTCTAGAGTTATGGCTGGGATAGGGTTGACGTAACCAGTAGCTTTAAGTCTCTCGTACAACTAGTCAATCGATTCGGCGATGGACGTGTATTGTCTGGAAGGCCTGCGGTCAAAATTTGGCCTAGGTCTAGGGAAATTTTGGCGGGTGGGAGGTGATTGGTAGTAAGAGGGTTGAGCATTATAAGCTTGGTAGACAGGTGCAGGTTGAGAGTATCTGGGTGAGGTGGGTTGATATGTGAGAGGTGGAGATGATTGGTAAACGGGAGGTGGATTTTGATATGAGGGTGCGGGTGCTTGGTAATTCGGGATAGGCTGATATGTAAGTGGAGGTGACGGGTAAGTGTGGTATTTTAGTTGTGATTTGGCTCCCTGTGGGACCATCACGACACTTACATTTTTCTTTTTGGACGTGCCACTAGACTGTAAGGCCTTGTTGGTGGCCTATAATGCTTCAAGATTAGTAACTATACCATTCTTAATGCCTTTCTCAATTATTTTTCCCCGTTTGATGATATCGGAGAATTTCTGACCCTCGATCAACATCAACCTCTGGTAATACTGTAGATCTTGAGCCCGGACGAAGAATCTATTCATCTGCTCCTCTTCTAAGGCTGACCTGACCTTAGAAGCCTCTGATCTCTAACGAGTAGCATACTCGCAAAATGTCTCGGTAGGTTTCTTCTTCAAATTCTAGATGTAGAATACATCCGGTGCATTCTCTGTATTGGATCGGAACCTATCCATGAAATCTGATGCCATACCTACCCAGCTGGTCTATTTCTTGGGGTCCTGGCTGATGTATCAAGATAAAGTATCCCCCTTCAGACTTCTCATGAAGAGCTTCATACGGATCTTCTCATCCCTTTCGACTTTGACTAGCTTATCGCAATATGTCCTCAAGTAGACTCTGGGATCTCCCGTGCCATCGAACATTTTGAACTTGGGAGGTTTGTACCCCTCCGGAAGTAAAACATATGGCTGGATGCAGAAGTCTTCATAATTAAACCCCTCGATAATTTTGTTACCTTCCACGCCCTAAAATCAGCCGGTCAACTTCTTGAGTTCTGCTGCTAAGTTCCTGATAAGAGAGTCTTTGTCATCAGTCTCAGGTGCATTTAAGATTGGTTAAGTGTAGTGGGGTACAGTATCTACGTAGATAGGAGTGTTGTGGAGGTGGTCGTTTGTGGTGTTCAATGGTTCGGGAATGAGTAGCGGAGTGTTGTTTGGAGTGTGGCATGTCTTGCAGTGTTGAGTATGAGTGGGTTGTATCTATTGTTGTGGGGTGTTTTGTGGAGGTGCGGGATTCTGGGCGTTGGGAAGGTTAACATCAGGAGTGGTGAGAGAGAATGATAGGTTCGCCAACTTCCGAACCTGATCCAGTTCTTCTCGGAACTTCAATAATTTTTGCTCAAGTTGGGCAGTAGTTTCTTTAACAATGGGGTACCCTAAGGAATCTCAATTCTTTCAATTTCCTTTCTGGCGCTTGGATCTCCCATTCTACCTTTGTTCTTGTTCCGGATAGGACTCAGAAGAGGAGGAGGTCTAGGGCCCTTGGATCTTGTGGAGTATGATGATGGTGCCATAATGCACGAACTAACCTTTGGGAGGGGAATAAAAACAAAAGAAAACCAAAAGATAATAAGTTAGTGCAGGTTATGAGAAAAATGTTGCAGTATTTAAACATATTATACAAGAATATAAATCACGTCCTAATTTTGGTGCCTCGTTGTGCCCGACGTAGGCCTAGCGACAAATAGTTTTGGAGAACTTGTAATGCTAAATGCCTCATTTTGTTGATAAAAATAAGATGAATCCAAAACGATGCTAAATAACAGAAAGTAAAATATCACTAGTGGCCATTGGCCTCATTACATTAAAAATGAAGAATAAAAGGACTCCTAAATACTTGGTCCCAGAAGGACCTTCCCCAGATTTGGCATCTTTGTCTTCCTCGAACATGTTCACCAGCTCGCGTAGTCCTAGCAGTAAATACGCTCGGGCCAAATGTCCGCCTGCATTCCCATCAGCGTTTTGGCAGTCTTCAATCATCTTGATGAACTTTTCTTCTAGCTCCACTAGACCCCGCTCCAAATACCCTAGTCGCTTGTTGGCGCGGCCAGCCATATCTTTCCACTCCTCGATCAACTTCTGATGGGCTTCTTGTATTTCCCGGTGCTCACTTTCACACGCTCGAATTCTCTTGCGTAGTTGATTATACTTAACCCTCTTGAGCGTGCTCGTCGATAATTCTGTCCTTGAATGAACCCCGGCTGACCCAAACCGTTCCGATTATCTTCTAACCAACTTGAGTAGTGTGGCACACAACCGGCATGATATCTGTCTGGCTCAATAGATTCTTTCCCAAAACGAGTTTGCAATGCCACATGTACTGAGCTTGGCACCTGTGAGGGCTATCATCGTCCTAGAAGTCAGCCCTAAAGTGACTCATTTTGTCAACCCTTGGTATGATTTGCTTTCTCCCAGCCTGCTTCATGGTTTGGAGGGGAACATAGGGATAAGTTCCTCTTAGACCAATTAGTATGAGAAACGGTGCATCTCTAGATCCAACAATGAATTCTTTCGTAGGGAACCACTCGACAATCCATTGTACCTGGTTTTCTTTCTGATTCTCAAATAATTCTACCCATCCTCTAGTTTCCTCTGGTTGAGCGAACACGTTAGGAATATAATTCATACACCTTGGCTGGTAGAAGGTGATGTGATCATCCCACTCTCTGCGTAGGATCTCTTGCCGCTATTCTCCTTTTTGGAGGTGCTCCATGAGCCAGAGCTGAAGTAATAAGTTGCTACACTCAAAATGATTGGCCTTTTACTGAAAGTTGTCCAGGGCACGGTATATCTCAGCGACGATCATGGGCAGTATACTGAAAGGATGCCCGTCAATTCCTTGCATCAGAGCCTTGGTTACCATGGCCAATTTGGTGTGGATCCTAGCCTTCTTCATAGGAAACACTATCATTACCAAAAAGCAAAACATAAAAACGAATACCCTTCTGTAGATATGCCCCAATGAGGTGAGGGCGAGTTCATCTGAGTAGGTGCGGTATGACTTGCTATGGTCGTACCTCTCGTACAGATAGTCGAATGGGATATAAGAGTCTTTCAGGCAGGTTAAATCTTTGTTCTTCTTCAGTCCCATCACCTTAAGGAAACCCCTACCCTTGCGACTCTCTGGCATAAGCAAACCCAAAGTCTCCCAAGGAATACCAGCTAAACCTCCTATTTCTTCGAGCAAAAAAGAAATTTCAAAATCCCCGAAACGGAACACGGACCTGTCACTATCTCAGAACAGTGTCGCTTCCTCTATGATTCTGTTTTCAGGCTGGATTTCTAGAAGAGAAGGAAAATTCCCTAAGTATTTGCGGACGACCGTTTGATCACTGGAGTGGAGGTCTTTCCACCAATCAGCAGCATTGGATGAATGTTGATTACAATGCCAAATCTGGGGACTTCGTGCCTAATTTTCGGCAATCCAAAGCGTTAGGCCCCTACCCCACCGGACTTGACTATTTAAACCAATAATTAGCACAACAAGCATTTAGTTATCCAAATAAATGCATAGAAAATGGAGGTGTCAGTTTGGGTTTCAAGGAAACCCGGTGGACTTTGGACAAGGCTATCCTAATGAGTCATTATGTGCACAATATAATTGACTCAGCTAGGTTTGACCATGATGCATGTACAATTTAAACGGAGTAAGGTTTCCATTGGGGTATTAGACAGGTACCCTTGAGCGGACAACACAAGAGGGAAAGGCACAGAACCGTTGACTGCACCGCTGATCGACTAGTTTTACCGCAAATATGCCTTTGCCAAATATAAAGGTTGATACTATTGGAAGGGCACAACCACTCATTATAAGAGTATTTATTTGTCACGAGTGGAATATGATGATGAAGATGTAGTTTACAAGGATGAAACAAATTGACATGTATTTCCACGTTCATACAACAAATGTTTACAATAATTGCTCAAAATTACAGCGGTATTGATGGAAAGCGGTAAATGAAAGTAGTAAAGAAAAAGAAACAAAAGACAAGTCAGTTGCGAATAGAGGCATTAAACAAAGGAATAAAAAAGCAATAAAGTCACATATAGCATGAAAAGGTAAAAGCCTAAAGAGTCCCCAGCAGAGTCTCCATGCTATCGACGCGCCCCTTTTTCTAAAGCAAAATCGTGTTTATGACATTTGGGAAGACAACTCAATTCCCGTTTGGTAATTGGGTTTTTGGAATTGAAGAGTCGCCACCTAAGGATTATAGTGCATTAGGACACTTTTAAAAAAAGAATTTGAGATGAAGAACCAGAGTTTGGGTAAGGCCTAGAAATTATCTCGAGGGGAAGGTGTTAGGCACCACTCAAGATCCACTAGTGTGGTTCCCGGCCATGTTACAATTGTGACTTTAAGCAAGGAAACGTAAGTAAACAAACAAGAGTTACAAATACGAGGGGGTTTTCATATAATATTTGCAAATAATTTTGAAATTAAAATGGGGTTCAAGAAGCTGAAATTTGAGAAGAAAGTAGTTTTGAAATTCAAAATAACGAGTGAAGAGAGGGAAAAACTTCACATAATTACCGGAAGTAGCAGTTAAAGAAGCTGAAATTTGAGAAAAGCAGTTTTCGAAATAACAATAAACAGGTAAAGGGAAAGGGGTTCTATGTTTATAAATAATACGGATCACCCCACACAACACCCGGCAACCGTTTATACAGGTGGTGTTATCGCATGGTCATCATAACCATATCTACCCTTCCCACCCCATTAAGGTAATAAAGCACGGAATGTCTCGTTACTTATTGCATACTAGTACTCGTCCCAATCTTATCACTCCTGGAGTCATTTGGAATACTAGTCCTAAAGAGAGAGGGGTTTGGGGCCTTTTGAGAGTTTTCACAGGACAAAATACTAAGGCGTCAATCAGAACACATAATGCAACGAAATGGGAAACCAAATAAGCAAGTAGGGATCAAATAAGCCTCCTAAAATCAGATAAAGCCATATAGTTTAGCATGTTGATGACATCCAAATCCACTACTAAAAAGTTATAGACACGGTTGCACGCAATATAATTTACCCAACTATGAGTCGGGGTTGAATCCCACAGAGAACAATGTGTAGGCGATTAGGCATGTAAGAAAATTGTCGCTAGTTGCGCAACGCCAAACACTAAGAATTTTTTTTGAAAGTTGTTTTATCTAAATGCGAAATTGTAAACTAGCCTATAAAGCAAGTAAAATGATCAATGGCTACAAGTATGGTTGCATCGAGAATTACACTCAAGTAACAATCCAATGTATTTCATGATTTAACGTTTTTGTTAATTAGCCACGGATAATAATTCTTAATTATCTTCTTCCGAAGACTAACAAGACTTCCTAATTGAATTATCCCTAAAACAATTAGAAGATTAAGCACACCCGGAATGACTACAAGTAGTTCAATCATATCCCTAGGTAGAATCTATAAAATGAGGGTTAACGCCTCAAGTTCTTGTTAATTAATCTTTCCCAACCCCAAATTATCTTTTCCAAAATCAATTC
>MU709603.1:97369-205171 GCA_026770625.1 Nicotiana glauca
GTATTTAATACACAATTTAAATATGAATACTTCCATAAACAAGGTTCAAGTGTTGGAAATAAATACTACACACTTAAATATTCAATACAAAGCAAGGAAATGAAGAATAAAGATAAATGGGTAAGAAAATCTTAACCCTAAGCTTCAATCTTCAAGACCCAAGTGTGTGTACAAAACCCTAGCTTCAATAAAATGTTCTCTCTAGTCTATGACGAGTGAAAATAAGCCAAATATATTCTAAAATGTGTTTGGAGGTGTATATAAATGGTTTGGGGTGAGAACTTGTGAAATGCCAATTCTGCCAAGGTCTGATGCATGATTTCCGCAGCTGCGGAAGAACCATCGCAGGTGCGGCTCAGCATAAGCGGAGATCTCATCGCAGAAGCGAAAATAGAGTTCCTGCAATGCTTCAAAGAAGCGATACCAAAGTTGCAGAAGCGACATCCCTGAAGCGATAAAATAACCGCAGAAGCGGTTTCTCCATTCTCAGCCATTTTTGCAAAAGCGATTCACCCTTCGCATAAGCGTGATCACTTCTGCGCCTTTTCCTTCGCAGAAGCGGAATTACTCAATCCATGACCGAACCGTAGAAGCGGTCAAATTTACGCAGAAGCGGGGTCACTTCTGCGACCAAACTTCCGCAGAAGCGGAATCACTGGAAGTTTTTGCACTGTTTCACCCTCATCAGCTCAATTTCGCTTCAATTCAACTCAAATTACCTCGTAGCATCATGTACCTAAAAATCTAATAATAACCACCATAAACAACCTCATTTTATAATTAAAAGGACATAAAATCTGAGGAAAAGAGGCTAGAATGAGTGGTAAAATCACCACTCATCAACACCCCCAACTTAATGCTTTTACTTGTCCTCAAGCAAATCAAAACCAAAACTTCAATGAGGATTCACCATTTAAAAAACAAGTGGTATTGCCATTATTTACATATCACATTCTCCAATTTAAACACCATACTAATGGATTTGGTTGGTACTAACAATTAGGCTCAATATGTGCATCTTTCCGGAATGACTCCCTCATAAAGATAGACAACTTCAAGAACGTGCATGGGAGTTTCAAAATAATCAAGTGATAAAAATAAGCCTCAAGAAGTGATTCAAAGGCACTAGTCCACTACATATGCTCACTTTACTCAATTTCACCAATCCTTCCTAATTCATGTGCCCTCACAAGAAAGAAAATCACAAAATCACTATATTTACAATACAAAATAAGGGACATATTTTTTAAAAACACTCACTCTCACAAAGAACTTCAAGTGTTACAACATTTCATACCATAAGCTTGCCCTTATTTTAATTCATCACTTATTCAAGAATGTTCGGTTGGAGGTCCCATAAGGACTTTTTAAGATTATAATGTAGGTTTAGGGAAGGGTTGGATAAACATTTGGCTACAAGTTACTTTATCCTCCTTGAACACTACTCACAAGTTTCTTTCTTTTTGCACTTTGATTCTCTTCAACTCACATAGCCTCATTGGCATCTAGTTCCCAATATAGAACCACCTTACATACCTCTCTGATTTTCTTCCAGGCTCCACAATATATATACACACAAACAATTCTCTTTTTTTTATACACATTTTTATTTTGGAGCTTGATTGATTTAATACAAACACTTTGAGGTATATGATCCTACACTCAAAGTACAACTTTACCAATTTTTACTTTGGCACCACACCTCCAACTTAGGCTTTTAGCCTCATTCTCAATGTTCAAGGAGGGACGGGTTCAAAAGAGGGAATTATTTTTCAAGAAGGTCAAAGGTTTGTAATGAGTTGGCCAAAGAAAAAGGTTTCAAGGCTCAAATAGGGTACTAGTGATATTTTGAAGCAAGGGTAAGCTTGAAAGGCTAAAGAGGTTTTCGTAAATAACACAAAGAAAGCCTAAGATCATTCCTCCAACCAAATATACTGTCATTAGCATCGAAAGACCAACCGGGCAAGTTCTAGATGATAGAAGTAAACACAAGATTTATTTCATGGCACATGAATAAATCAAGACGGATCAATTTTATTTTCTAATAATGGCATCTAGAGCAATATTCAAACTAGTGGGCAAAAGAGTAACTAAAAGAGCCAAAAATTTATCACAAGAATTATTTCGGAGGGGTATTCTTAATTCACCATTTAGATACAAGAGACTAATTTTATTAGTACCAAATAATCCAAAAGCCTCATCCTAACAAAACAAGAGTAATTCCCTTAAGAAAGTTGTCAATCTATCCATCAGCGGGAAAAGTCACCCGGTTCACTTCCAAAATGTTCCTTGGGAAAGAACCGTAGCATGAAGAAAACCCAAGGAATTTTTATTTTAGGAAATAACAATAAAAGAAAAGAAAACTAATACAAAGAATACTAAAATAAAAGAAGATAATACTACTAAATAAAATATAGGCTATAAGAAGAGAATAAATAACGAAAGAAAAATAAAAACACAAACACGAGTAATCAATACCAAGCCCGGCAAGGGCACACAATATATAAAATAGCATAATCACAAGCCCGGCAAGGGCACGTAATCTCAAAACATGAATACAGTACAGTTGCCACCCCCAACTAAAACATTGCAGTGTTCGCTCTGCACAATATGAAATAGAAAGCATAAACAGTTTGAGGGTCTCCCTGAGGTCTACATCAGACTAGCAGACTATGGGAGGACGGCAGATCAATGCTGTGCTGTTCTCTGGACTCCATCATCATCAGTCTTCTCATCAGCATCATCATCATCGTCATCATCAGCAGACTCTAAAATGAAGGAACACTCTTCACTATCATCTTTGGACGCCACTGGTTTCTTCTTGTCTGGGTTCCCCCATTTAAAGATTGTCTTGATGCCTCTCCACATCTTGATCATAAATTTGCCCTTCTTCTTGTTCTTCTTTTTCTCCTTCTTAAAGTCCGACTGAAGGGTGGCATGGGCCTTGGCCAAAGTGCCGTATGCTCCCTCCAGTCTAGTCACGGATGTTGTCATCTTCTCAATATGCTTATTTTGACTCTTCTGTGCATCCAAGTAACCCTGTATTTCATCCCTGGAGAAGTGTGAAGGTCCAGGCTAGGAGGATGAGGGCCCACTCGAAAGCTGTGATACTAACTCCAGAATAGATGCAAGCTCGGAGTTTAGTATCCCGAATGGTCCCTGTGCAGCTGCCTTTGAAGACTATGAAGAAGTAGTGGTGGTGGGGACTTTTCTCTTTTTGCTCTTAACTACGCTCCCTTATCCTGTCACTCTCAAAGGATGAAAAGGTTTGTCAGCAGGTAGCCACCGATCGGTGCCACGTGCCTCAACCTCTGCTCTGGTGCATAGCTGAGTGATCAGTGAAGGGAACATCATCCCTGCATCCTTATCTCTCAAGTACTCCCTCATATCTCGCAGAATGTAGTATCCGACATTCACAAGAATGTCGTCCAATAGGCATCCAATAATCAATGCTTCAGGGTAGGATACATCAATAACATTTCCGCACGGAGAGACTCTGTTGCACAGGATGTGTAGCCACATCTTTGCCTCAGGAGTGAAGTCGGTTGATTTGAGCCCTTTCCTCTTGTTGCCCCATTTGTCTCTCAAGTGCGGAGGGAAGAGTTTGGATACAAGCCATTCTCCATTTTTCACAATAATCGCTTTCCTGCACTGGCTCTATCGGATAGTTCATGATGCCAAGGGTGTCATTTATTTGCTCGATCCCGAACCTTACCAATATCCCTGTGATGACTAATTGTGGGCTGTAAAAATTTGTGTGATTGAGGTTGGCATAAAATTCAAGAACCCACTCCTCATTGGCTTTGCAAGGAGTGGGTATGAATCAAGACCATCCTGATGAGTTGAGCCGGGCATAGAAATCCGGAAGTTTTTCGGCCAACTTGCCTTCTTGTATGCCCTTTTCAAGAATTATCTTCCTCGTGACGAGGTTGTCCAAATATCGACGCTCACATGCAGCAGACATGAAGCGTGATTCATCAAATGGCCCATCAATTTCCTCTTCTATTTCAGGTTGTTATTCACTTGTGTTAGGGTCCATTTTCAATCGATACACCTGCAAAAATTCAACACAAGGTGAGTCGGGTAATAGAATATTGTTAAGCAATTCAAAACACTGTAATTGAGCCAAAAAATTAGGTTGAACGGGCCCAGGAAGTAGCAGTTACAAAGCTACTGGTTTTGCAAAAATTACCCAGTTTTTGCTTTTGAGGAATTTGAACCGCAGAAGCAGTTCCGCTTTTGCGTAAATTTTCTCGCTTCTGCGTTTTTTTTTTATTTTTCTAGTTTCTGCTTTTGCGGAATTTCAACAGCAAAAGCGATGTCGCTTCTGCAAAAAGTTTCCCGCTTCTGCGGTTTATGTCATCTTCTTCCCAATATCAGTGACCCGAAATTTTTTTCCCTTTTTTTTCATTTTCCACCCAAATTTTTGGCATCTAAATTCAAAATTGATGCAATACATGAGACCATGATTCAATGGAGACTAATTTTTCGATGTTTAGCAAGAAAATTGCATTCAAGCATTATATCGAACACATTGCGAGCAAGATAAAATGCATTCTTTTTCGCACAAATCGGGTACTCAGACTTCTCACGATTTTTCTCAATCTAACAGCACACACATGACTACACTCAACCATATTCCCTCACTTGTTAAAGCTAACAACAATAATTCAAAAAAAAAGAAAAACAATTAGAAAAATCAAACAAAATAAAAAATAAAAAAAACTGCTGGCTTAGAAGAAGTAGAGAGAATGTAAGGCAAGAGATGAAGATTAGAGGGCATTACCTGAGTTTGTGCAAGAGAAAGGAATTACGCGCAAGCTTCTTTGTATTTTGGAGATTTTTTTTTGTTTGTTTTTGGGGAGTTAGGGCAGGGGGATACAGTGTGGATGTTTTTTTTTAGCAAATGAAGCGTTTCAAAAAAAAAATTACACTCAAAACCTGGGCGACTTCCGCTTCTGCGGAGTCGCTTCAGCGGCTAAAGGACCGCTTCTATGAGATTTTGCGCTTCTGTGGTTGAGCGTCCGCTTCTGCGTGATCGCAGATGTGGTCAAAAAGACGCAGAAGCGGTTATAGCAAAGGATTTTGCACAATTTTTTGCAGCTACTGGTTTTGACCCTTCGAACCACTCCGACCTGTTCAAATCGACTCCAAAAAATCTAAGAATTGGCATATTAGTCAAAAACAATATTCTAAGCTATTCTAGAAAATAAATTTAAAAAATGACTAACAATTTTGAAAAATGATGGGTCGCCTCCCACCAAGCGCCGCATTTAACGTCGTGGCACGACGTAACTCAACATTACCACTTTTCTCGCCACTTGGATGATATGAACTGGGCACCTAGCTTGGCATCAAGCTTGTGACCACGAGCGATGGGGGGTGGTAAGTTGATGATCGAGCCAAGCCTTAAATTCTTCATTTTGCATTTCTTGGCTCTCAAGTGCGTAATGTCATTTTGCTTTCTTGTTTCTTCACATTGTAGGATGTATGCCATGAGTTTTTCCTCCTCGCAGTTCTCCA
This sequence comes from Nicotiana glauca, assembly GCA_026770625.1. Taxonomy (NCBI): domain Eukaryota; kingdom Viridiplantae; phylum Streptophyta; class Magnoliopsida; order Solanales; family Solanaceae; genus Nicotiana; species Nicotiana glauca. The sequence continues at coordinate 102,893 of MU709603.1, forward strand.
TTGATTCATGTGGTTCAACTTCTGTGTCACCACACATTTCCAATGTTGAAAAATTCTTGGAATGTATCTTCAAACCTCCAACTAGCAATTTTTCTCGGATTATGACGTCCTCTTTTCCCCCCGAACTTGAATCAATCTCAACCACATTTGCATTTATACCGGTTGACTCTAATTCCATATTTTTCTCGGCATCAATCGTACTCATGGAGTCGGTTGGCGGATGTTCAATTCTTGACTCCTCAAAGTAAAGCTCACTTTCTTCCTCGGAATTGGACTCTTCTTGACTTTCTTCCACACTCTCAAGTTAGTGGGCATAGTGAGCCTCAACCAATATTTGCATTTGATCTTCCAAAGTGCGGATGTGTTCATCATTGTGTGCCAAACTTTTTTTCAAGTCCTCGAGTGTAAAGTTGTGCTTCACCTCATTTTCAAGAATGGTCTCCAACACGAGCATCATTCTCTCGTTGTGAGCATTTGAGAGTTCTTCTTGGTCTTGATCAAGTACCAAGGAAGGATTTTCAACTTCAATCTCCAAGGAAGGTCCTTGGCTTTCATTCACTTCCGAGGCTTTTTGAACCCTTAAGGCTTCGATCATTTCATCTATTTGGGAGTGCAATCTTTCAAGCGCCAAGTCATTTTGGAGGCTATTCTCTAAAAGCTCCTCCAAGGAATTTTGCTCCTTGTTGCCTTTTTCAATTAAACACTCCAACATAAGCTTGAACTCTCCATTTTGGCCATGCTCCACTTCTTCCACTTCCATGGCCCTATAATTCTCATCACAAAAAGTAGACTCATCATAGTATGGGCTTGGGGAAGGGAAGGACAAATATGCACAATAATCTCAATGACCATTTTGGCAACCACACTTATCACAAATACTCCAACCATGGGGTTGAGATTGTGCGCACAATCCACCCCCGGGAGAATTTAAACAATTTTGCCACGAGTGTGGTCTTCCACAATAGGGACAAGGGTCATCAAAGTATGAATAACTACTATCCGACCAATTTTCATTGTACGATGCCATTTTTTCAAAACTAAGAAAATAAACAAGAAAAAAGACCAAGGTAAGAAAAATAATTACACAAATATTCACAACTTTGGACCAAAGCACTTTCGCTTATTTCTCAAACAACCTAAATTACGCTAAATTGTTCCCCGGCAGCGGTGCCAATTTTGATGATGTCCAAATCCACTACTAAAAAGTAATAGACACGGTCACATGCAATATAATTTACCCAACTATGAGTCAGGGTCGAATCCCATAGAGAACAATGTGTAGGCGATTAGGCATGTAAGAAAATTATCGCTAGTTGCAAAATTCCAAACACTAAGAATTTTGGTTGAAAATTGTTTATCTAAATGCGGAAATTTAAACTAACCTAGAAAGCAAGTAAAATGATCAATGGCTACAAGTATGGTTGTATCAGGAATTACAATCAAGTAACGATCCAATATATGTCATGATTTTACAAATATGAGCGAGTTTATGTTAATTAGCCACGAATAATAATTCTTAATTAGTGTCTTCCGAAGACTAACAAGACTTCCTAATTGAATTATCCCTAAAATAATTAGAACATTAAGCACACCCGGAATGGCTACAAGTAGGTCAATCATATCGCTAGGTAGAATCTATAAAATGAGGGTTAACGCCTCAAGTTCTTGTTAATTAATCTTTCCCAACCCCAACTTATCTTTTCCAAAATCAATTCAGAGTTAATGGGCGACTCCTAGGGTTAAATAATCCCTTTGGAAACATTAAAGAACAAGAATAATTAAAGTAACAAGAACTCAGTTCATAAATATATAAAAATCATTCAATACATAAGCACAACAAGGTATTTAATACACACTTTAAATATGAATACTTCCATAAACAAGGTTCAAGTGTTGGAAATAAATACTACACACTTAAGTATTCAATACAAAGAAAGGAATTGAAGAAATAAACATAAATGGGTAAGAAAATCTTAACCCCAAGCTTCAATCTTCAAGACCCAAGTGTGTGTGCAAAACCCTAGCTTCAATAAAAGGTTCTCTCTAGTTTATGAGTACTGAAGATAAGCCAAAGATATTCTAAAATGTGTTTGGACGAGTATATAAATGGTTTGGGGTGAGAACTTGTGAAACGCCAATTATGCCCAGGTCTGATACACGATTTCCGCACCTGCAGAAGAACCATCACAGGTGCGGCTCCGCATAAGCGGAGATCTCATCGCAGAAGCAAAAATGGAGTTCCTGTAATGCTCTGTAGAAGCGACACCAAAGTCACAGAAGCGACATCGCTCAAGCGATAAAATAACCACAGAAGCCATTTCTCTATTCTCAGCCATTTTCGCAAAAGCGATTCGCCCTTCGCAGAAGCGTAATCGCTTCTTCCCCTTTTCCTCCGCAGAAACGGAATTGCTCAATCCATGACTGAACTGCAGAAGCGGTAGAATTTACGTAGAAGCGGGGTTGCTTCTGCGACAAAACTTCCGCAGAAGCGGAATCACTAGAAGTTTTTGCACTGTTTCACTCTCTTTAGCTCAAATCCCCTTCAATTCAACTCAAATCACCTCGTAGCATCATGTACCTAAAAATCTAACAATAACCACCATAAACAACCTCATTTTATAATTAAAAGGACATAAAAGCTAAGGAAAAGAGGCTAGAATGAGTGGTAAAAGCACCACTCATCACATGTCTTGCACGTACTGGTTTAGTCTTAAATTAAATTAAAGCGATAAGCGGACTGGTTCAGCATATATTTTTAGATAGGAAGTCTGCTTTGGGCTTACTCAAATGCAGTTGTTTAAGACTTCCAGTTGATTAGTTAACCCTTTTTGTCTATTGATTGGATAGAACTACTGATTTTAAAACACAAGATGATTTTCAAGGAAAATTACAGAGTAAAAAATAGGTTTCAGAAAAAACATGGTTTAACAACTTAAAGGAGTTCCAGAATGCAGACAGTTAGAAAAAGGAGTTGCCAATTTTTAAACAAAAGAACTGAGTTGCAGGCTGATTAGAAGAAATTTGTTAGATAAGTGTAAAGAAATGACTTTTAGGCTAAATTGAAAAATGTTTACTAGAGTTAACGCGAGTATGTTCAGAAAGAATGCACTGCTTTGGTGCGAGATAAAGTGTTAAGAGTTCAGAAAGGGTGTAGTAAGTAGTTTGTTTTAGTAAAATCGATATTGTTTTGAATAAGTGAGACAACTTTGGTTTGAAATCCCTATAGGCATGCTTTCTATAAGTGATACCTTTTCAAATACTAATAGAAGCCCTATAAACAATGATATCTATATATGCCATTTTTATTATTAAACCTAACTGTTTGCCTAATGACGCTATTATATGCAGAGATGCAAACCCCTATAGGCATGGTATCTATATGCATAGTTGTAGAATTCAGAAGTTAAATCCTATAGGCATGCTTTCTACATGTGAAATCGCACAAATTAGAAACAAAATCCTATAGGCATGTTTTCTACCCTTTGTGCATAAAAGTAACCCCGCTCCCTTTTTCACTGAATCCCCCCCGAGTTTATATAATTATTACAGACCAGTAGAACAAAACTAAAAATAAAAGTACATCAGAAATTATCACCTACATATGTGCATCCTAGTTCAAACTTAGTGTCTAATAATATGAGATTGAACCACTTCCGAGATCAAGATTTCCAAAGCCTTCTCTTATCTAGGGTGTTTCAGAGATCCAAGGAGTTTCATAAACCCCAGTCAGTGCTTACACCCAAGATATTAATCAAGATGAGTTGTAGTGCAGTGTCGAAGAGTCAGCCCTCAGGTGTCCAAGTTTAGAGGGAGCTTATGGATCCCAAGGCAAGGCTCACAAGAAGGAGGCAGAACTTAAGTTTCAAGAATGAGTGCAAATGCTATAGAGAGGGGTAGAGAGTGCCAAGGAAGGCTGGTGGTCATACCTAATCATGAGGTAGGCTGGCACACCCCTGACCAAGCCTGTTCAGTGAGAAAATACGAGCACAACCCTATTTAAGGTCAGACTATGGTCTGGATAATGATTAGGACACTGTTAGACCAAGGTCCTAAGTTCAGGATACATATAAAGAGGAAAGGGAATGGGAATTGAAAGAGTTTAGGACTCAGGGAGTCCAGTCCATATACATGAACAACAAAATCAAGTGTTGGCATGTTTTTGAACCATAACTCAACATACAAAAGGAATTGGGGGATATAGATTCATGTAAGAGCATAGTAAAGAAGCAAACCAACTTGAAAAAATTTCCATTATGGAAGCAGTAAAGCAAACAAAGAATGGACTTAAGAATAAACACACAGAGGAGTGGAAAAAATTAAACAAAGGTAACATACCAGTTGTAGAAGAAGCAAGCAAAGAAAAGCAGGATTCTTTCAGCCAAACCACAATCAGAGAAGAGAATTTTAAGCTTATGAATTCAGAGAACTCCTATATTTTTTAAGAAAATCTAAGTGTATTTTGAGAGAAGAAGTAATGACTTGTTCGTGTTCGAACTCCTTTTTGAAAGGGAAGAAATACATGTATTTATAGTTTTTAAAAACGAGTAAAAAAGTGAGGTAATAAGCCACAGACATGGAAACAATCACTAATCAAATTTAATTACACAAATAATTGCCCTTAATAAAGGGATAACTTGTTAGCAGGCAGTGATAGGTAAAAAAAATAACGAAAGAAATCAATTTAAGAGGCAGATTGGTTATTTCCATAAAAGGGGTAGTAAAATAATACAGCAAGTGATTAATTCCAAGTACAGGAACATACTTATTTTGAGAAAGGATTCAGTAAGGCAAAATAAGGAAAGAAATCAATTAAACCTTAACAGGCGAAGGAAATCAAAATTTCACAAGGAAAAGTTTTGAAAATTAGTCACGAGTTTGAAAATCAATCACAGAAGCGACTCAGTATATAAATGAAGTGCACAAGTAATAGGCATGTGTGGCCAAGCTATGGCAAGAAACAACAACATATAGTAATAGCACGGAATTAATAGACAGCAAGCATTCATAGCATGATAGTCATGTTTGTCAAATTCCATCATCTTAGTAATAGAGAAAAATATATGAAGCATGCAAAAGTCATGTGAAATCGTTTCTAAAAATATAGTCAAGTCTGACAAATAGCAAGAACTCAGATTCAAAGAAATCACACAAAGAAAAGGAATGATGAAACAAAGGAATTTCAAATCAAGTCGGGCAATTTCAAACAGATGCGATGCACTAGCAATTTAAAGAACTCGCATAAACCCCAAAGAAATTAGGGTTTTCAACTCTTAAAAGATGATAAACAAAAATTAAACAAACAACAAATACTTTTGAAATTCTCAAACAAATCGCAAAAATTAAGGTTTTCAAAACCTAGAGATGATAAGCAAATGAATCGAATAAAATATTAGCAAACAGACTTAGAAACCCTAACATGAAATCAAAAAGGTTTTAAAAAGGAAAATTTGGGGAAAACACTTGAAATGTTGAATACAGCATAGATCTAGCATAGATCTAAATAGATAAACGAAAAAGAACCTCAAATAAGGTAGGATTTCTAAGAATCCTAGAAATGAGAAAGGCTTGGAAGAAACAAGATCAGATCCGGCGTCGATAAAGTTGAATCAGGCTCAAGAGGCTAAGACACGCTAGAGAAAGGCCGGAGATGGCTGGAAACTTCGAATCGATGAAGGTCTGAGTGAAGACCCTCGAGGCCTGGCCTCGAACCTTCAAGAATCAGGCATGTGAGAGCAGTAGGAGGTGAGTATAGGTCGTCCATGGCTTGAGCGCCCATGAATTCCGGCGAGTTTGAGGTTGAAAGCAGCACAAAACGATTAGGGTTTCGAGAGAGTTCAAGAGCATTTGAGAGAAAAGGGAGCTAGAAGCGGCGTTTGAGGATAAATGAGATAGGGTTAGGAGTTGTTTGAAATTAAAAAGGAAAGGGGGAACAGTGGCCGTTGATCTAAATGATCAACGACCAAGACTAAAAGGTTTATGGGTTGGGTCAGTTAAATGGGTATTGGGTCGGGTAATTGGGTTTAAATTTGGGAGCCAATTGGGCTGGAATTGAAATGAAATTGAGGCTAGATTTTAAATAGCCAATTTTGCTTTTTATTTTATAAAAAATGCTAATAATGGTTTTAAAAATAAATTAAAAATGCTGCATAAACAAATATTACATAAATATTAACTTAAAAATATCGGAACTAATTTTGTAATTATAAAATGCTATTAATAAAAAAATGGCCTATAATTAAATAAATTTGTAAAAATATGCAAAAATTAATTTGCATACCTTAATTATATTTTGGTGCAAATGTGAGAATAAAATGAATTATTCACCAAAAATGATAATGTTGGGAATAATTATTGGATTTTGTGTATTAAAATTGAGAATAAATCAGTTTAAAAATCATTAAAAATGACAAAACTCTTGGGTGTTCTTATATATGTACATATATGTTATTTTGGAAGTATTTTGGGTATAAAATTACCTAAGAAAAAATTGGGTATCAACAGCTACCCATCTTTATCCGGAAAGGATGAAAGAGTTGTCAGGAAAAGACATGATGGCCAATTTTGACCGGAAGCGGCGATTTGAAAAGAATTTGACCGAGCTCTAGTTTTTGAGCTGCCTACATATCCCTGGTTTTATAGGAATCAGGCCGTATGTAGTTCAGGAACCATTGAAGGAACATGCTGATGGAGATTCGAAAGAGACAGACACGATGTTTAGGTGGCAAGAGGTATTTGAAGTCTGATCGGCTGCGAGAACCATAGCGGGATCGATCCTGCTGAGACGGACATTGCTAGTCGGTGTACCAGCAAGTGAGCAATACGGGCATATATTGTGCATATCCTTAAACGTGATGCAAGTTCTCGTTGGACCATGAATGCTGTCTTCGGACAGTTAGGATGACGTGCTGGGCCATTAAGCGCAAAATAAAGGATTCGCAGGCTATGAAATGATGTTCTCGGGCTATGATAATGGTGCCTCCGAACCATGATGCCTTGTATAGATATTCTAATCTGAAATAGGACGTTTAGCCTTACATACTAGTGCTATTCGACGACACTAAAGTCCCTTTTGCCGGGGGCGCTACATTCGTGTTATGATTGTAGGTGGTTCTATAGCAGGCACTCCAGTCCATCGATAGTAGCACCTCCTCTACTTTTCGTCAGATGTGTTGGTGAGCCCCACTCCATCCCGGGTTCATGTTATGTATCTTTTGTTCATTTTCTGAATACATTTTGTGGTATAGCTGGAGCCTTGTTGCCAGCATTTCTCTATTGCTCCTATCTTGTGTTTATAGGCTCCGTAGACTATTATGGGTGGTGGTTGATGTTGGGTGTCTGGGCTAGAAATTTTGGTACTTGATAAGCATGTTTTTCATTAAATTTGTATACTTGTAATATTTTGAAAACTAAATGAAGCAATTAGAAAGAATGAAGTGAGGGTTGCTAACGACAGATTCCTTGCATTTTATTAAATGGGATAATATCCCCTCTTTATTTATGAACTAGTTTGGGTAGAATGTTACATAACAGGCTTGCTCGGTCGGGTTTACTCGGTTGAGCGCCGGTCGCGCTCCTCGGATTTTGGGGCGTGACAAACTTGGTATCAGAGCCTAAGGTTTTAAAGTGTCCTAGGATGTGTTCGAGCCCTGTCTAGTAGAGTCCTTCTTATCGGTGTGTTGTCGACCACATCTATAAGTTGGAGGCTATTTGAACATTTAGGAATTTCACCCTTATTTGACATTCTCGATCGTGCTATAGAGATCAAGATAGAGATTTAATTTCCTTGTTATGTTCCATTTCTCAGATGAGTAATCCACGAGTGTGAAGCAGCGAAGAAGGAGTAACCCATCCATTGAATATGAATTTAGGGGAGATTGCGCATGAGTTCGTAGGGAGGATGCATCAAGTTGTGGAAGGATTGGAGGAACTTGTTGCTAAGGGAACTGTCCTTGTCCCTGCTAATATCTCCACACCACCTGAGAGTGCGGTGAGAGCATCTAAGAAACGAAAGAGGGTCGTTGGTACTAATAAGCCGGAATGCTCAGTTTGCAAGAACTGTCACTTGGGGAGATATTGGATGACTCTCGAGATATGTTACGGTTTTGAAAAGATGGGGCACAAAAAGGATAAATGCCCTATGTTGGGTACACCTATCGCGGTCTGCCCGGTATGTGGGAAGGAATATTTAACATGTCGTGAGCATGCCCAAAAACGTGTTTGGGGTGGTAGATCAGGGAAATTCCAAGGGCCTGCACAGCAAACAAACACTGGAATGGGTAATCCCGCATTGGAAGCTTAGAGGAAGGACGAGGGCAAAGTCTATAGTGTATGCAAGGATGGCAATTATCAAGTCGGTAGGGCGAGTCAGTTTAGTGGACCTCACCCCCGTTGTGTGAAATGTGGGAAATGTCATCCGGGAGTATGTAGCTATGGTACCAATGTGTGCTACAAGTGTTGTATGCTAGGTCACCTTCAAAGAGACTGTCATTTATCCAGCCAGATCACAGGTAGGGGTGCAGCGCAACCAGCTAGTTCTACAACTACTTCATCTATAGCGCCTTCGGGACAGGGAGCAGTCGGGGGTGATATTCGGAGCTCGGGAGGATCCAATAGGTTCTATGCTATGAGGAAACATCAGAGGATGGAGTCTTTTCTGGGTGTGGTTACAGGTATATTGACTTTTCAATCTCGTGATGTATATGCTCTTATTGATTTCGATTTCGATGTCATACGTCAATCCTAGTATTAATATGGAATTTGGGATATAGTCAGGATGACCTTATAGTACATTCTGTATGTCTACCCTTTGAGCGAGATGTATTACTCGTGAAGCCTCTTCATTATAATTATCTTACTTGCAACCTCTTATGGAATTGAGTCTTACAATGATTTCCTGAATGGAGTCAGAATCCGAGGGTAACTAATTCTACTTGCTTTCCTAGACTCTCACTAAAGAACCATATCTTTTGAATTTCTTACAAGTCATTTTACTGAAAAATATAACATGTATTCACTTGTGCTTATGCATAACCCGTCATAAAATTTGCCTATGTGGTACAAAATTCTATGGAAACCAGCCTAGTATTGTGATCCTTCTTGAGTCACTCTTTTCTACCTAGTGTATATGACTTCTATGATTCAAATAACCACTCTGCTCCTTCTTTAATATTGTCATAAAGTTTTTCACTATCTAGTGACAGGAGATCCTATCTCGGCTCCTATTATAGATGTGCATATCAGTTGAAGCGAGGCGATTATCTATATAAGCTTCTGAGAAATTTGAGATCTTCACAAACCCCCGACAAGAAGGCCTTTCTTTTCCCATTGTAGTATGACGTTCGTTCTCTTTTAAATTGTTCCGCAATAAGTATTTTATTTTATTCCTAGTATTGAAGTTGCCGTAAAGTGGCCAGGTATCACAGCCGTAGAATTATGATAACAGGACCGTGTCAATCTTCATCTCATAAGAAAAGAATTTATTCCCTCTCCAGCCAGTACCTGAAACCCCCTCCATATTTTTAATGAGTCCTGGCAATGTGGACTTAATCATGAAAGGTTCGTATTTGGTGTTTCATATTTGGCGCGTAGCATATTAATTTGAAAGGCAAGTTGTCGTATCATCATCATTTCTTGTATGGGATAAGCTATCAAGAAGGGTTGAGCGGTTTAGAGTTTACTAACCTCACAAGTGCCTAACTTCTGTTTCATTATCATAGGCTTATGGCATAGGTTCCTTGTATCAATCAGTATTAGGAGTGTAATTTTACATTATACCTTGAAACCCCTATCTCATTCAAGGTATCAGAGTATTCCCACTCTTGATAATTCGATCTTCCCCACACTCCAGGAGTCGATCGGTGGTACGTACCTTGATATTCCTCCGTAAATAATTTATATTGCCGATATGCTATCTAAACTTCATGCCTTATTGTTCCAACCAATGATTTTATTGTAACGATTAATCGTGTCATCATAATCTGTAGTAAGTGTTATACCATATGGGCTCAAACATGTCAAGGGGTAGCGTCATCCTGCGGTCAACCGAATTGGGTAGGAACTCTATGGCTGTATTCATTATAGCCCTCTCAGAATAATGGTTAAAAGTCGCAAAATGTTTAAACTCGGGTGTCCGACATAAGAATCTAAAGTTAAAGAAAGTCCGCAAGCTATTCTCAAGGTTTGTTCTAGGAAGATGCTATGTGAATTGTTCCTAAGGGTAAAGTAGATGTAGTACATTTTAGAATTTATGAAGACTTAAAAGAGATGGATCCAGTTATGAGTATGATGTCCCCATGTCGTATCGATGTCCTCCATGATTCCAGTGTTCCATGTATATGTGTCTAAAGAGGTGATTGGGAACCTTTGGTATATCATTCCGATGGAAATTATTTAAGGTGAAGTTAATGGGTAGTTAGCTTATGCGAGATATCTAGCTGTCATTCTTGTTATATGAGTTTGGAGGTTGGGATTGTTTCCGTAAGTATGTTATGGAAAATCTTGTAAGTCGATAAGGCCACCTTGAATGCCGAAAGTATCATGGAAAGAAAATATTTTTGCTTGATCGTGTAACAATTGGTTTTGATTTGAAAGGTACCTTATAGGTGTTGTGATTTAAAAATGTGCAATCCATGTCCAGGTATCATCATGATAGCGTGATGCTTATAATACTGAGGTTCTTAATAATTATGCATACATTATGGTAATTTGTCGAGTTAGGGATGTGTTTTTAGGATGGTGTTGGTGGTTCTCTGACAGGTGGATAGGTCTAGTTACAAAGGAGAATTTGCCGAAATTTCTGAAAAAATTAGGAGTTAGTTCAAATTTAGGGACTTGAGGTAAGGTATAAAAAGAAATATGTTATGTTGGGTGTTTGGGTCAGGCTCTACCTCTCATTCGAGGACGAATGATCCTAAGGGGGGGAGAATGTAAGGCCCCGAAAACTTTCGCTAAGAAAACGATGTTTCGTGATGCCATATAGGCTAATTATGATATTTTCTGTGCTATTGACATGGTGTACATTAATTGGACTTGGTAAATATGTGTATAAGTCTTATGGTAAGTGATGTTAGGTCCAAATGGAAGCCTATGTGTATGCCAAATGGGAAACATTTCGTAATAGGCTAAAATTTCAAATGGATTTGCACAAGGCTCCACTTTGAACAAGCATATCTAAATATTTATGAGGTTTTATATGATGAACAACCTATCATATGAACGTTCTTTGAGTCTAGTTTCCAACCCTTCAATCTGTTTGTCATTTGGGCATTCCTACACAAAGTTATGACCAAATTACCAAAGGCTGAAAAAAATGCTATCCTATGTCAGATATTCAATCTTAATGTCCATTATGCAGTCCCCATTTTTTATCTACAGTCGCAGATTGGACCAGTGTAGCCCAATTTTGAATGCTGATTTTGCGGTGCATTATGCGGCCAGCATTCGCGTTCTGTGGTCCATTATGCTATAGCAGACCTAACATCGTAGGGTTAATTTTTCTATTTTTATAACCCGACCCCATGTCGATATATTACACCCTACCCTTCATTTTTGGCTTATTGTTTGAAACATTTAGAGAGAGAGAATGAGTCCTAGAGGGATAAGAGGTTCTTCCTAAATATTTCTCCTAAACATCTTGCTTAAACCTTGAAGATTTGTCAATAAAGGCACATTGGTCATCTTCCTAAAAGGTAAGGGTCTATAATCCAAGATCTTAATTCTAGATATAACTAGGATGGACCATTAAAAGTATAATTGATGAGGATAGAAGTGGATATCTTTCATGCATGAGTTCTTAAGAGTATTTTGCTAGGTCTTGATCTAAGGATGGGATGAGGGATGGTAGGATCTTTCACAAAATAATTTTAAAAGCATGATACCCACTTATTGTTTGAAAATATGCTCAAATGAACTAGAAATATGATCACCTCTCTAATTTGTGGTTCGATTTGTCATGTTCCTAAGAGATTGACGTTGCTAAGAGTCTCAGAGTATAGTAGGACCTAAGGAAAGCTCAATCGAGGTATGTAGGCTAAACTTTCTCTCTCAGAAGTGAATTCCATATTTTTTTGTGAGTTTAAGTGTTGTTTACCTACCAAAATTGTATAGTCCTGAGTCGGATCTTAAAAGAAGTTTGGCATGCTAATCGGGTGAGAGGAATTGCTCTGTTTAATGCTCCTAGTTGCTCTTCTGTGTACTAAATGACTTGATTGATTATGTCTACTTGGTCTACTTGTTGATGAGATGTAATGGCATGGAAATGAATCGAATAAGGAAGTGTGAAACAATTATGAAATAAGTCTCAAATCTTATGAACTAAATTCCAAAAGTAGAATGGCCTAAAGGTCTTGTACCCGAACTATGCCCATAAGTGGCTATTTTATATAATGCTTTGCCTTATAAACACGATCAATGTGTAATATAATTGTTGGTTGGTATATTCTTCTTTGGGAAGAGTCCCTTATGCTTGATTATTCTATCTCTGTTGTATTCGAAAATACATAATTTCCGGAATATTTGGTACATTGATATTGGTTGGTGATATTTGGAAATAAAGGGATGAAAATGTGAAAAACCCGAATACGGCCACCCTGCGAGGAATAAAGAATCTTGTGAGTGGCCAAATGAGCCAAGGAAATACTATTATTGTTGGTAACTGGAAATACTAATTGGAATCTATAAATTGTGATGGATATTGAGGTAAGCATGGTTGCGTTTATAATATATTTGTATACTTGTATTTATACTACAATTGTGTGCAATACTAAATTGAATCAAATATGTTTTTGGGAGTATATTTAGCAACAGCGAGGCAGGGTGGGTCATAAGACTCATTCATGAAACTACACATGTCGGTGTAGGGGTGGATCGTGCTTATTCCCCTTAACTGGGATGATCTTGGTAACATTGTAATTTGGTAACTCCAACCCACAAGGCATATATGGGAAGGAATCTTAGCCGATCGGGCCGTGATAGGATGCCATGCCGCACACATGGTGGTATTGTGCTGGAAATCAACAATCTGGAAATTTGAGACCTGGGAATTCAAAAACTGGAAATTTGTGATTTGGTATATGTCTCTAAAGGGACGACCTAGCCGATCGGGTCGTGATCGAACTCTGTGCTAACAAAGATGGTGGTAAAACTTATATCGGTGCTAGAGATCTCCCAACCAAACAAAAATTATATATATTATTTTCATAAACTAGAGGACTAACATGTTTCAAAATTGGGTGTTAGAATATTGTTGATCTTGACATAGTGTTTGTAATTCTTTGCTTGTATGGATATTCTAATCTAAAATACGACTTTTAGCCTTACATACTAGTGCTATTCGACGGCACTAAAGTTTTTTTTGCCGGGGGCGCAACATTCATGTTATGATTGTAGGTGATTCTACAGCAGGTACTCCAGTCCACCGGCAGTAGCACCTCATCTTCTTTTCGTCAGCCGTGTGGGTGAGCCCCACTCCATCCCGGGGTCATGTTATGTATCATTTGTTTATTTTCTGAATACATTTTGAGGTATAGCTGGAGCCTTGTTGCCAGAATTTCTCTATTGCTTTTATCTTGTGTATAGAGCCTCCGTAGACTATTGTGGGTGGTGGTTGATGTTGGGAGTCCGGGCTAGAAATTTTGGTACTTGATAAGCATGTTTTTCATTAAATTTGTAAACTTGTAATATTTTGAAAACTAAATGAAGCGATTAGAAACAATGAAATAAGGGTTGCTAACGACAGATTCCTTGAGTTTTATTAAATGGGATAATATCCCCTCTTTATTTATGAACTAGTTTGGTTATATTGAAACATAGCAAGCTTGCTCAGCCGGGTTTACTCGGTCTAGCGTCGGTCATGCTCCTCGGATTTTGGGGTGTGACAAGTCTTCCAAGGAATACCAGCTAAACCTCCTATTTCTTCGAGCAAAGGAGTCATTTGAAAATCCAGAAGCGGAACACAGACCTGTCATTATCCCAGAACAGTGTTGCAGCCTCTATGATTCTGTTGTCAGGCTGGATTTCTAGAAGAGAAGGACAATTCCCTAAGTACTTGCGGACGAGCGTCTGATCACTGGAGTGGAGGTCTTTCCACCAAACAGCAACCTTGGATGAATGTCGGTTACCATGCCAAATCCGGGGACTTCGAGCCTAATTTTCTGCAAAACAAAGCGTTAGGCCCCTAACCCACCGGAATTGACTATTTAAACCAATAATTAGCATAGCAAGCATTTAGTTCTTCAAATAAATGCACAAAACATGGAGGTGTTTGTTTGGGTTTCAAGGAAACCCGGTGGATATTGGATAAGGCTATCCTAATGAGTCATTATGTGGACAATATAACTGACTCGGCTAGGTTTGACCATGATGCATGTACAATTTAAACGGAGTAAGTTTTCTATTGGGGTATTAGACAGGTACCCTTGAGCGAACAACACAAGAGGGAAAGGCACTGAACCGTCGACTGCACCGCTGATCGACTGATTTTACCGCAAATACGCCTTTGCCAAATTTAAAGGGTGATAATATTGGAAGGGCGCAACCACTCATTATAAGTGTTGCTATGGTATTTATTTGGCACGAGTGGAATATGATGTTGAAGATGCAATTTACAAGGATAAAACAAATTGACATGTATTTCCACGTTCATACAATAAATGTTTACAATAATTGCTCAAAATTATAGCAGTATTGATGGAAAGCGGTAAATGAAAGTAGTAAAGAAAAAGAAACAAAAGACAAGTCAGTTTCAAATAGAGGCATTAAACAAAGCAATAAAGTCACATATAATATGAAATGGTAAAAGACTAAAGAGTCCCCAGCAGAGTCGCCATGCTGTCGACGCCCCCCTTTTTCTAAAGCGAAATCGGGTTTACGACATTTGGGAAGACAACTCTATTCGCGTTTGGGAATTGGGTTTTTGGAATTGAAGAGTTGCCACCTAATGATTATAGTGCATTAGAACACTTTTAAAGAAAGAATTTGAGATGAAGAACCAGAGTTTGGGTAAGGGCTAGGAATTATCTCGAGGGGAAAGTGTTAGGCACCCCTCAAGATCCACTAGTGTGGTTCCCGACCATGTTACAATTGTGACTTTAAGCAAGGAAACATAAGTAAACAAGCAAGAATTACAAATACGAGGGGGTTTTCATATAATAGTTGCAAATAATTTTGAAATTAAAGTCGGGTTAAAGAAGCTGAAATTTGAGAAGAAAGCAGTTTTGAAATTCAGAATAACGAGTGAAGAGAGGGAAAAATTTCACATAATTACCAGAAGTAGCAGTTAAAGAAGCTGAAATTTGAGAAAAGCAGTTTTTGAAATAAAAATAAAGAGGTAAAGGGAGAGGGGTCCTATGTTTATAAATAATATGGATCAACCCACACAACAACCGATAACCGTTTATACACGTGGTGTTATCACGTGGTCATCATATCCATATCTACCCTTCCCACCCCATTAAGGAATTAAAGCGCGGAATTTCTCGTTACTTATTTCATGCTAGTGCCCATCCCAATACTACCGGTCTCGGAGGCATTTGGACTACTAGTCCTAAAGAGGGAGGGGTTTGGGGCCTTTTGAGAGTTTTCAAAGGACAAAATACTAAGGCGTCAATCAGAACACATAATGCAAGTAAAGGAGAAATCAAATAAGCAAGTAGGGCTCAAATAAGCCTCCTAAAATCAGATAAAGCAATAGAGTTTATCATGTGTTGCACGTACTGATTTAGTCTTAAATTAAATTAAAGCGATAAGCGGACTGGTTCAACACATATTTTTAGACGAGAAGTCTGCATTGGGCTTACTCGAATGCAGTTGTTTAAGACTTCCAGTTGATTAGTTAACCCTTTTTGTCTATTTATTGGATAGAACTATTGATTTTAAAACACAAGCTGATTTTAAAGGAAAACTATAGAGTAAAAAATAGGTTTCAGAAAAAACGTGGTTTAATAACTAAAAGGAGTTCCAGAATACAGACTGGTTAGAAAAAAGAGTTGCCAATTTTTAAATCAAAGAACTGAGTTGCAGGCTGATTAGAAGAAATTTGTCAGATAAGTATAAAGAAATGACTTTTAGGTTGATTTGAAAAATGTTTACCGGAGTTAACACGAGTAAGTCCAGAAAGAATGCACTAATTTGGTTGCGAGAAAAAGTTTTAAGAGTTCAGAAAGGGTATAGAAAGTCGTTTGTTTTAGTAAAATCGATACTGTTTTGAACACGTGAGACAACTCTGGTTTGAAATCCCTATAGACATGATTTCTATACGTGATACCTTCTCAAATACTAATAGAAGCCCTATACACAATGATATCTACATATGCCATTTTTATTATTAAACCTAGCTGTTTGCCTAATGACGTTATTATATGCCGAGATGCAAACCCCTATAGGCATGGTATCTATATGCATAGTTGCAGAATTCAGAAGTTAAATCCTGAAGGCATGCTTTCTACGTGTGAAATTGCACAAATTAGAAACAAAATCCCATAGGCATGTTTTCTACCCTTTGTGCATAAAAGTAACCCTCCTCCATTTTTTACTAAATCCCCCTAATTTTATACAATTATTATAGACCAGTAGAACAAAACTAAAATTAAAAGTACATCAGAAATTATCAGCTACATACGAGCAGCCTAGTTTAAACTTAGTGTCTAATAATATGAGATTGAACCACTTCCGAGATCAAGATTTCCAAAGCCTTCTCTTATCTAGGGTGTTTCAGAGATCCAAGGAGTTTCAGAAACCCCAGACAGTGCTTACACCTATGATATTAATCAAGATGAGTTGTAGTGCAGTATGGAAGAGCCAGCCCTCAGGTGTCCAAGTTCAGAAGGAGCTCATGGATCCCAAGGAAAGGCTCATAAGAGGGGGGGGGTGGAACTTAAGTTCTAAGAATGAGTACAAGTGCAATAGAGAGGGGTAGAGAGTGCCAAGGCAGGCTGTTGGTCATACCTAACCATGAGGTAGGCTGGCACACCCCTGACCAAGCCTGTTCAGCAAGCAAATAAGAGCACAGACCTATTGAAGGTCAGACTATGGTCTGGACAATGATTAGGACACTCTTAGACCAAGGTCCTAAGCTCAGAATACATATAGAGGGTAAAGGGAATGGGAATTGAAAGAGTTTAGGACTCAGGGAGTTTAGTCCATAT
Organism: Nicotiana glauca; assembly: GCA_026770625.1. Classification (NCBI taxonomy): domain Eukaryota; kingdom Viridiplantae; phylum Streptophyta; class Magnoliopsida; order Solanales; family Solanaceae; genus Nicotiana; species Nicotiana glauca. Next base: position 120,034 of record MU709603.1, read on the forward strand.
ACATGAACAACAAAGTCAAGTGTTGTCATGTTTCTGAACCATAACTCAACATACAAAATGAATTGGGGGATACGGATTCATGTAAGAGCATAGCAAAGAAGCAAACCAACTTGCAAAAATTTACATTATGGAAGCAGTAAACCAAACAAAGAATGGAATGAAGAATAAACATATAGGGGAGTGGCATAAATTAAACAAAGGTAACATACCTGTTGCAGAACAAGAAATCAAAGAAAAGTAGGATTCTTTCAGCCAAATCACAATCAGAGAAGAGAACTTTAAGCTTATGAGTTCAGAGAACTCGAATATTCTTTAAGAAAATCTAAGTGTATTTTGTTCGTGTTCGAACTCTTTTTTTGAAAGGGAAGAAGTACATGTATTTATAGTTTTTAAACATGAGTAAAAAAGTGAGGTAATAAGCCACAGACATGGAAAAAATCACTAATCAGATTTAATTACGCTAGTAATTGCCCTTAATTAAGGGATCACTTGTTAACGGGCAGTGATATGTTAGAAAATAAGGAAAGAAATCAATTTAAGAGGCAGATTGGTTCTTTCCATAAAAGGGGTAGTAAAACAATACTGCAAGTGATTAGGTCCAAGTACAGGAACATACTTATTTTGAGAAAGGATTCAGCAAGGCAATATAAGGAAAGAAATCAATTGAACATTAACAGGCGAAGGATATCAAAATTTCACAAGGAAAAGTTTTGAAAATTGGTCACGAGTTTGAAAATCAATCGCAGAAGGGACTCAGTATATAAATGAAGTGCATAAGTAATAGGTGTTGAATACAACAAAGATATAGCACAGATTTAAATAGAAAAACGAAAAACAACCTAGAATAAGCTAGGGTTCCTGAGAACCCTAGAAACGAGAAAGGCTTGGAAGAAACAAGATCAGATCCGGCGTCGATAAGGTCGAAATCAAGCTCAGGAGGCTAAGACGCACCGTAGAAAGGCCGGAAATGGCTAGAAACTTTGAATCGATGAAGGTCTGAGTGAAGACACTCGAGGCCTGACCTCGAACCTTAAGGCATCAGGCACTTGAGAGCAGTAGGAGGTGAGTATAGATCGTCCATGGCTTGAGCGGCCATGAATTCCGGCGAGTTTGGGGTTGAAAGCGGTAGAAAATGATTAGGCTTTCGAGAGAGTTCGAGAGCGTTTGAGAGAAAAGGGAGCTAGAGCCGGCGTCTGAGGAGAAATGAGGTAGGGTTAGGAGTCGTTTGAAATTAAAAAAGGAAAGGAGGAACGGTGGCCGTTGATCTTAATGATCAACGCCGAAGATTAAAAGGGTTATGGGTTGTGTCGGTTAAATGGAATTGGATTGGGTAATTGGGTTTAAATTGGGGTGCCAATTTGGGCTGGAATTGAAATGAAATTGAGGCTAGATTTAAAATAGCCAATTTTTCCTTTTTATTTTATAAAAAATGATAATAATGGTTTTAAAAATAAATTAAAAATACTGATTAAACAAATATTACATAAATAATAACTTAAAAATACTGAAAATTATTTTGTAATTATAAAATGCTATTAATCACAAAATAGGCTATAATTGAAATTATATGCCATTTAGCTTTAAAAATGCCAAATAAATTTGTAAAAATATGCAAAAATTATCTTAATTATATTTTAGTGCAAATGTGAGAATAAATGAATTATTCACCAAAAAATATAATTTTGGGAATAATTATTGGATTTTATTGTATTAAAATAGGCAATAAATCGGTTTAAAAATTGTTAAAAGTGCCAAAACACTTGGGTGTGCTTATATATGCACATATATGCTATTTTTGAAGTATTTTGGTATAAAATTACCTAGGAAAAAATTGGGTATCAACAACACTACGGCATAATTGGAAAGTTAAGAAAGATGACGAATAATGTCCGAGAGCAAAAAGAAATGCACAAGGAAAAATCATCACCTGCTGCAAGGACTTCTTTGCTGCCTCTACAGCACCAGAGACATCGAGATCAGCTGTGTTGGTTATGCTATCAAGAATGTTGGTGAAGAAACCTCCCACTCTGAAAGGAGTACCAACCGGGGCACCAATCATCCTTTCAGTGTCTCTCAACTCACTTGATGAGATTGGATAGTTCTAAATAAGATCGTTCGGGCTGTTGATTTCTTCGAATAGTGACCCATGTTCTTGGAAGGCCCTGAACTCTGACGCATTAGGAGTTATAGCCTTGCTAGAAAAAGCGATATTGAATTTGTCCTCACGGTTCGAAGCAACATCCACGTCCTCTTCGAGGGCCTCCGGCTCCTTAGTGCTGCCAGACCTAGCTATCTCGGACTCAGCAGCCTCCGACCGAGGCACCTGCAAATCTCTCTCGCTAGACCTCGCTCTCCTTCTCAACGGACGGCCATCATCATCCTTCCCCTCAACATTAGGGTTCAGCCCAGAGGTTAGAATAGCACTTTTATCAGGGCGAGCAGTGGCTGCACTGATTTTCCTTTTCTTGTTCGTACTGGGCCCCAAGGCCTCCGCTTCACCATCGGGGGGTGGCCTCATCAGCATATTCTCTCCAAGGCATGCACCAGCACAATAAATGTGAAACATCATTGCTTAGAGCTCGAAAGGGAATACAATATGCGAGGACCACTGTGATTCTTAGTAACCCAACGCTTCTTAGCCATGATGGTCCAAGACCGGAGATGATACAGGAACCTTTTATCCAAACGCTTTATCCATCCCGCCAAATCTAGGACCACCTCGGGGTGCCAAGCAGCGGCTGGAGGGAATACAAAGGGATAATCATGACAAATGAAATAATAACTGAGAAATGTCTAGAGGGAAATTAACTTACATCAATCAATACATCGCTCAGGAAAGGGCATCCTTTGAGCCGGGATGATATTCGAGGTTCTCACTCGAACAAATCTGCTCATCCATCCCCGCTCCTTCCCCTCATCATCACTTGTAAAGAAAGATTTTTTAGACCGAAGTCGAAGCTTGATTAAGCCTCGATACACATGAGAGAGGTACAATCTGATCAAATGGTTGTGGGTAAAAACTATGTCTGTAACCTCTTCGGTAAATTGCCTGAGCATCAACACGATCCTCCAAAAGGATAGGTAGATCTGGTCGAGGGTCACCCTATATTGAGCGTAGAAGTCGAGGATAACTGGATCAATTTCCAAAGGAGGAGATTCGACAGATTTGTCAGGACCTAGGATAAATTGGTTGGTGTATATGTAAAGAAAGCCATCCTTGAAGCCGGTAATTTTATCGCTGGGTCAGGAATTTCTACCTCCAGTGCTTTACTCCATCGGCAATCCTCCTTCACTTTTCCGGCGTCAGTCACGATGCTAACATATCAAGACACGTGCTCACATCGACCCGGCATAGACGAGGGAGTCTCGATATCAAAATCGCTCGATGTATCAATATTAGGAGGGGTCCATTGCTCTAAAGTAAGAACTGATTTGTTTTCCCCCACAGTCGATCGGGATGACGATGCGATATGATTCCGTTGAGTGACCATTCTAGAAGTCATGGCCATAAAAAATGGCAAAACCTTTCCGAAAAAAGAGTGAAAAATGTAAATGTATCAAATAGTAGAAATTGTGGTTTACGAGCCTGAAGGAAGTTCAAAGATAAGGAACACTTATCGATTGGAGCATTTATAGGAATCTTTGGGGAAGCAGAAGAAACAAACATGCGGCAGTTCGTGGGTTCCGCAATTACCGCATGAAAGTGACCCTGCACGGTTCCCTAGGATATTGCGCTTAATTATGACGACCCGACCCGTCATCTCATGAGTTACCGTTCCATTTCCCCCATTTTATGCTTCTTCAGGTTTCATTATCAGTATTTGGTGTGTTATAGTTGATTTGGATTGGTTTTGGTAGAAAATGAGACACTTAGTCTCTTTTAAGAAGGCTTAAGTTGGTAAAGTAAACCGGATATTGACTTATGAGTTAGAGGGCTCGGATGTGATTTTCGGTGATTAGGTTAGCTTCTAGGGATGATTTTTGACTTAGGAGTATGATCAGAATTTATTTTGGAGGTCCGGTGAAGAATTAGGCTTGAATTGGCGAAGTTAGTATTTTGGCGAATTCCGGTTGGTATGTGAGATTTTTATCCGGGGGTCGGAATGGAATTACGAGAGTGGAAGTAGTTTCATTAGGTTATTTTGGATGTGTGTGTAAAAAATTTTAGGTCATTCGGAGGTGTTATGGTCGGGTTTTTGATCAAATGCGTATTTCGGAAGTTTTGAAGAAACTTAGGCTTGAATCCGATGTGATTTAATGGTTTTAGCGTTGTTTGATGTGTTTTGATGATTGGAACAAGTTTGGATAATGTTTTAAGACATGTAGGTCCTTTTGGTTGAGGTCCCGGGGGCCTCGGGTGAGTTTCGAATGGTCAATCGGACCAATTTTGGCTCTTGAGAGTTACAGGTTTTTCAATTCTTATGTTGCAGAAACTTTAGCCTTCATGATCGTGGGGGTGATGCCGCGATCGCATAGGAGAAATTTTGGAGGCTTGAAATTTGGTCATCGCATTCGCATTTGGTCATTTGTGATCGCATAGGGTCTGAGGGTGAAGCTTCGCGATCGCATTCATCTGTTCGCGATTGCGTATGAGGTTTTGGAGTCTAGGTAAGCTCTTCTTCGCGTTCTCAGGGGCATTCTCGCGTTCGCATAGAACTTTTTTGGGAGCTTGGGAATTTTCTCCTCGCGATCGCGTGCATGAGGCCGCGATCGCATAGAAGAAAAATATAGAGTTGGGCAGAATGTTTTAAAAGCTCATTTCCGTGATTTTGGGTCATTTTTCCTCCATTGTTGATCTTTTTGGGAGCTTTTTGAAGGAAATTGAAGGGGGATTCAAGGAGAAACGATTGGAGGTAAGATTTTTTAACTTAAAATATGATTATATTGTGAAATTGGTCTAGAAATTTATGGAAATCAAGCCTAAAATTGCTGAACTAGGGCTTGAGAATTTGAAATTTGATTTGGCCATTTGATAGGCCATTTGAGCTCGGATTTTAGAGTTCTTGGTATGTATGAACTCGTGGCGAGATAAGAAATCCGGTGATGTTAATTTCCTGATTTTTTGAGGAGTGGACCCAGGGTTCGAGTTTTGATAATTTCGAGATTCTTGATATTTTTCAGTTATTTTCCATTGGGTATTGTTCCCCTAGCATATTGTGATGTATTCGCTCTTATTTTGGTTAGATTCGGCGCGCGTGGAGGCCTATTTGAGGGGCAAAGGCCTCGAGATCTAGATATTTCACCGGTTCAAGGTGAGTAATGATTGTAAATGATATTCCGAGGGTTTGAAACCCCGGATTGCACATCGTAGTTCTATATTGAGGTGACTTGCACGCCGGATCGTGCGCGTGGGGTTGAGCACCGCTGGGGATTGTGACTTGATCCATCCCGATTGATTAATTTATCGCATATTTGACTGGAATTTATTTGTTATCACTGCTGTTTGGGCTGATTGCCAATTATTTGAACCCTTCGAGGATTATTTTCATTATTTTCCACGCTGTTTTGACTTGTTACTTGAACTTAGTCATATTGTTTCTCCACTACTTTACAACTCAGCCACTTTTACTTAGATTGAGTCTTAAATGATAATTTGGCCTGAGGACTACTATTTTACTAGTGCCCGAGGGTCTTGTGATAATATTTTGACTGACTGGGGCCGAGGGCCCGATGTGAGGATACACTGAGGGATGTGAGGCCTAGGGCCTGGATGTGAGGATTATATATGGATCGGACGGCACGCCGTAGTAGTATATTATATGGATCGGACTGCACGCCGTAGTAGTATATTACATGGATCGGACTGCACGCCCCAGTAGTATCTTATATGGATCGGACTGCACGCCGCAATAGTGTATTATATGGATCGGACTGCACGCCGCAGTAGTGTGTTATATGGATCGGACTGCACGCCGCAGTAATATGTTATATGGATCGGACTGCACGATGCAGTAGTATATTATATGGATCGGACTGCACGTCGTAGTAGTATATTATATGGATTGGACTGCACGTCGCAGTAGTATATTATATGGATCGGACTGCATGCCGCAGTATGTATATATTGGATCGGACTACACGCCGTAGTGATATAGCACTTGGGCTGTAGGAGCCTCTCCGGAGTCTGCACCCCCACAGTGAGCGCGAGTACCCATATAGATCGGGCGGCACGCCGCAGTGATACGTGGATTGGGCTGCATGCTACAGCGGTTATTTTGTGATACTGGTTCTAAGAGTGATTTGGGAGAGAGAGCTCGAGGGGCCGAGAGTGTTGTTAAGAGTGAGCCCGATGGGCTAGTTCAGTTTGAGATATTGCCCGAGGGGCGCGCTTTTATGTGCTCATTTTGCATACTTCTTGCCTTTTACCTGTTATACTGTGGTATTGTGCCCGAGGGGCGAATTTTCTGTACAAATCAACACTAACTATGTTGAAACTATTTTTGTAATTTTGAAAAGACCATTTTCAGAAGAGATTTGAACTGAGCCAAAACATTTATAAAGATTTTACTGATTTCACTATTTTCTCAGAAATTGTACCTGCCTTCTGTATAGCATGTTGCTTGCTTTACGTGATTTCTGGCTGCTCAGTTGTTATTTACTTTTATTACTTACTAAGTTGGAGTACTCACTTTACTCCCTGCACCTCACGTGCAGATGCAGGTATTATTCACCCGGTAGCGGGTTTTGAGCTAGTTGAAGGTATTGCTATTGTAGCTGAGCAGAGTGACCACCAACGTTCACGACACCGGATTACTTCCTTTGGTTCTAAATTTTATTATGTATATTATTGGCCTTGTAGTTGTATTTAGACTTCTCTAGATGCTCGTGACCTGTGACACCCCGGTCGGGCTATATTGTGTTGTATTTACATTGATTAATATCATTAATTCATATTCGAACTGTTATATAACTAATTAAATTCTTTAAAGCAGTGTTATAAAATGGTCTGGCTGGCCTTGTCTTCACGAGAGGCGCCATCATGACCGGAGAGGGGTTTGGGTCTTGACAAGTTGGTATCAGAGCCTAGGTTACTAGTTCTCACGAGTCATAAGCAGGTTTAGTAGAGTCTCACGGATCGATACAGAGACGTATGTATTTATCCTCGAGAGGCTGTAGAACCTTTAGGAAAATTTCACATTCTTGAATTCTTATCGTGCGTCCTTGATTCAGCTTGAGAAGAAACTCTCGAAATTCCTTCCACGCATTGTTTGCACATATTAGCGCTCAGTATCAGATGTGCCTTAATGTCCTGTGCTTCCCTGATCAAGGGGCGAGATGTAATCTCTGTGAGTTTGATGTTGGGCTAGTCTGGAGGACTTGAGTCCGGATCTTGCCTATGGCTTGAGCACTGAGGTGCTGATTGTGTGAGCAAGTGTTTTGAAATTATATATTCAGTATTGTCCCTATTAGCCGAAATGGTAGTTAGATATATATGTGATGAGTATGTTAGTATTGCGACATGTATCTATGTGACTTGATAGTGACGAACAAGTCTGCTGGACAGTAGATGAACTATTAAGTGTTCTTTTCCTACTGTGATTTGATGTGTAGCCCGAGTATGGGTATGTAAAGAATATTTTTGTGTCTCCTAGTTGGGGAGTGAAGTGCATTACCTGTGGCGGTATGAGTTCAGACCCAGGAAGACTAAATGACTGTGTAATTGGTATAACGGTGGAAGGTATGCTAAAATACTAAATTGAGGCGAGGGTTATCTCCTGCGGAGTGTTCTTAAGTGGTATGATCCTTATGTGTATGTTAGGAGATCTCATGTGTAATTGAAGGGTACGTGTTGAAATTTTAAAATTCGGGTCGCTTAATAGAGTGGACTCAACTGATATGGGGATGAATGCGATATTTGCAGAGGATTACAGTACTAATTGATCGGTGTTTTCACAAACTTTTAAATGATTTGAGTTTAATCTCACATTAGTATTGTGGCATCATTAGATTAAAAGTGTTATGAGTTGTTGAGTGTGTCTTAATATATGGCTTCGAGCCAATTTGGTGAGTTTGCTACAAATTAGCTAATTATACAATCATGTGCTATGTTGGTTGTAGTTCGAGTCATGCTAGCGAATTAGTTCTGGTTGCGGAAATCGAGCCGAGGATGGAACGAGTGAAGCAAAATTTTGACAAAGGTTATATGGTGCCTCGTAGATGTGTAAGATCAGAGGATGTTTAATTGTTGTTGGTAAAAATGCGCGGTGCATGGAACAGGAAGATGCTTGTTCGTATTGGGATGAGGATCTCATTTTGCGTTATTGGAGTGCCAATAAGTCACGAGTGACTCTATTTTTTGGGTCAGGTAATTTGCAGTTTGAATAAGAATGAATGACTTTCGAGAATGGTTCTAATGTGTTCAAGATTCTACATGTGACAATTAGGTGTCTTAAGGTTGTGTATGTGGTTACAGATTGTGTTTTCATTGGAAAAAGTCAAGACTTGTGGTATTTGTATGTTCATTATGGGATTCTATGTATCAGTATCTGGAAAGGAAAGGTAATAAATTTAGATTCGCATGATGTTCTTCAGAGTGAAGTATTCTGTAATGTGGTAGTTCTAGGACATTTAAGCGAGTATTCAGTGGCTTATGGGTCTTAGACAATGTGGTCTTGTGCTTAGGTCTCGTGTGGTAAGCCTGGGTTGAGGCATTGTGGTGCTACAACAAGAAGGAATTTCAAGTGGATGACGAATAACAAAGGAAATCAGATAGATGGAATAGCTTGATAGTGGACCGAATCGGTATGGTAAGGATATGATTAATTTTTTTGTATGTGTTCGAGGTAATGAGCCCGTACAAGTATTTTGAAGCAAAGCCCTTGAGTTCTGACAGCTTGCTTAGCTTGGTCTAGTTAGGAGGATTCAGTCATAACGGTTTCGCTTGAGCAAATGGAATTCGGAGAGAGTTCTGTTGGGGTTTTACCGTGGTTTGGAGATGTATATATTTTATATGGGCACTCTAAGCATGGGATGTGTAATGATTTTCTTCCAAATGGGATCAGTGGAAGTTCTTGGCTAGATAAGTTGTAGTTCCGTTCTGAAAGGAAATTCATAAAGCTCTTGGGCAATGGGTAGCCTCAAATAATCAAGGAAATGGCACGGCTAATTGGAAGTGATTTGAAGAGAGTGTATGTCTCAGAAAAAGGGTAATATGATTAAACTGATGATATTTCGGTAGTGTTGCGGCACTTTCTTATTAGATCGACTGCTGATATCTGAGTTTGGTTGATGGCACAGGGGAATTATATAATATCTTTAGTGGAATGATTGGGCACTTGAGGTGTGGTATATATTCATACGGCGGAATTTGGGATTAGGTACGGTGATTCATGTGCTATATAGAGTTGGAGACTGGGAGTTCACATGTATAGACTATGTAATGGTTACGGATCATGTGTATCAGCATTGTTTAGCGGCTATTGGGATTTGGAGACCCGAGTGGATCTTTCTGTGCTTGGTATGTTAGATTTTGGATATGATGTTGGAGTGTGGACTGGCTGTCTCAGTGTTGGGTTATTCTAGACTATTACGCTATGGGATATGCCAGAAATTGCCACGGGATGAGTGGAGAGGTGCATCGGATTGTGTTCTAGCAGAGTGGTTTGTATTCCAAAGACCAGCGGATGGCTGGGAAGGACTGCTTTCTTAATTGGGCCTTCATGATGGATATCAGTGCAGAGGAATCTACCATTGGTTCAGTTCCGGTATTGAGGGACTTTTCGGATGCGTTTCTTGTGGCCGGGCCTGTTGTCAGGCGAGGTTGTGGATTTTGATGTTGATTTGGTGCCGGGAACCGTATAGTACAGCTCCGGCAAGAGTTGTGGCAGTGGAAGGAGCAACTTCAGGCTCCCTGGTTATGAGTTCATTGGCAGGCTGATGTGGCTACGTATTCAGCTTGAGTTGCTATGCTATGTTGTGAGACGTTATGATTTGTTAACTATGGTCACCTGTGCTGCGTATCTATTGGGGATTCATAGTGAAAGTCGAGCAGGAAGAGTAATTGGATGTTGCTCGATAAATGGAGTATTGGTTATCACCTATCGGGTTGTGTGTCGTATGTCATTTGTTTCACCGTGGGTGTAATGAATTGCTTTGGTTTCAGAAATCAAATTGTGCGTGGCTGTCAATTTTGAGCAAAGTTACTTGAGGTGCTTCATGTGTAACAGTGTTTGTATAGGATCGCGCATTGTAGCGAGGCTACATGGAGATATGACCTTTCGGGGTAGATTCATGTGTTCTATTATATGATGTGAGATGGGATCTCAGCCTTGTGTTGTGACGGTACTGATGAACTTGGGGTACAGCTCTTTTGTGTGAGTTATTTTTTTGGTGATTTGAGTATGTTCAGACTGTTTCTTATTGGTGCGCGAATTATGCAAGTTGTGGCTTAGGCCTAGATTGAAGTGTCATATCACTAGAGTGGTGTGTTGGATTCGAGATGATCATTGGGGTCACTAATGAATACAAGCATATTTGATTTCAGCTTGTTGGAAGGATAATATCGAGGTTCGGCTCAGAAATCTGTTGTGGTATTAGTTAGAAGGGGAGTGGCTTCATGAATGATTGATCTGAGAAATGGTTACAGTTTGCCGTATGTTTCATTTATCGTTGCCAATATATGAAAGTGTTGGAATAAGACTTTAGCTAAATAACAGGTTTTCTATCGGTATCTGGTTGTTGTGGATAACTATTGTGAATAAAAGTTATCGTTTCGAGTGCTTGGATTATTTGGTATATCATATGATTCAATCTGAGGTTGCAGGTATGGGTTATTATAGCTAGTTAAGGATTATTCAAAGTATAGGTGTGAGGTTTGATTGTATTGATGGTTTCAGAAGTGAAAAGGTAGTTCTATGATCTATGGGTTAGACTAGATTGGGTAATTTCAGCTATGTTGTGCTATCGAGCCTATATGAGATAGGGTGACGCGGGATCACCCCCGGGTATATGCTTGGTAAGGTTATTCAGCTATTGGTCAGCTTCTAGGACAACTCTGGGTACGCTCGAGGATGAGCGTTTGTTTAAGTTGGGGAAGATGTGACGACCCGACACGTCGTCTCATGAGTTACAACTCCATTTCCCCCATTTTATGCTTCTTCAAGTTTTATTATCAGTATTTGGTGTGTTATAGTTGATTTGGATTGGTTTTGGTAGAAAATGAGACACTTAGTCTCTTTTAAGAATGCATAAGTTGGAAAAGTTAACCGGACGTTGACTTATGAGTTAGAGGGTTCGGATGTGATATCCGGTGATTCGGTTAGCTTCGGGGGATCATTTGTGACTTAGGAGCATGATCGGAATTTATTTTGGAGGTCTGGTGTAGAATTAGGCTTGAATTGGCGAAGTTAGTATTATGGCGCATTCCGGTTTGTAGGTGAGATTTTTATCCAGCGGTCGGAATGGAATTCCGAGAGTTGCAGTAACTTTGTTAGGTGATTTTGGATGTGTGTGCAAAATTGCAGGTCATTCGGAGGTGTTTTGGTTGGATTTTTGATCAAATGCGTATTTTGAAAGTATTAGGAAACTTAGACTTAAATCCGATGTGATTTAACGGTTTTAGCATTGTTTGATGTGTTTTGATGATTGGAACAAGTTTGGATAATGTTTGATCAGTTTCGGATGGTCAATCGGACCAATTTTTGCTCTTGAGAGTTGCAGGTTTTTCAGTTCTTATGTTGCAGAAACTTTGGCCTTCATGATCGTGGGGGTGATGCCGCGATCGCATAGGAGAAATTTTGGAGGCTTGAAATTTGGTCATCACATTCGCATTTGGTCATTTGTGATCGCAGAGGGTCTGAGGGTGAAGCTTCGCGATCGCATTCATCTGTTCGCGATCGCGTATGAGGTTTTGGAGTCCATGTAAGTTCTACTTCGCGTTCGCAGGGGCATTCTCGCATTCGCATAGCACATTTTTGGGAGCTTGGGAATTTTCTCTTCGCGATCACGTGCATGAGGCCGCGATCGCATAGAAGAAAATATAGAGCTGGGTAGAATGTTTTAAAAGACCATTTCCGTGATTTTGGGTCATTTTTCCTCCATTGTTGATCTTTTTTGGAGCTTTTTGAAGGAAATTGAAGAGGGATTCAAGGAGAAACGATTTGAGGTAAGATTTTTGAACTTAAAACACGATTATATTGTGAAATTGGTCTAGAAATTTATCGAAATCAAGCCTAAAATTGATGAACTAGGACTTGAGAATTTGAAATTTGATTTGGGCATTTGATAGGCCATGTGAGCTCGGATTTGAGAGTTCTTCATATGTATTAACTTGTGGCGATATAAGGAATCCGGTGATGTTAATTTCTTGATTTTTCGAGGAGTGGGCCCGGAGCTTGGGTTTTGCTAATTTTGAGATTCTTGATATTTTTTGATTGTTTTCGATTGGGTATTGTTCCCTTAGCATAGTATGATATATTCGCTCTAATTTTTGTAAGATTCGGCGCGCGTGGAGGCGTATTTGAGGGGCAAAGGCGTCGAGAGCTTGAGATTTCACCGGTTCGAGGTGAGTAATGATTGTAAATGATATCCTGAGGGTTTGAAGTCTCGAATTGCACATCGTAATACTATATTGAGGTGACTTGCACGTCGGATAGTGGGCGTGGGGTAGAGCACAACTGGGGATTGTGACTTGGTCCGTCCTGATTGATTAATTTACTTCCCATTTGACTTGAATTTATATGTTATCACTGTTTTTTGGGCTAATTGCCGTATTTGGGCTTCGTGCTAATTATTTGAACCCTTCGGGGATTATTTTCACTGTTTTCCTCACTATTTTGACTTGTTACTTGAACTCAATCATATTGTTTCTCCACTACTTTACAACTCAGCCACTTTTACTCAGATTGAGCTGAGGACTACTGTTTTACTAGTGCCCGAGGGGCTTGTGATGATATTCTGACTGAGTGGGGCCGAGGGCCCGATATGAGGATGCACTGAGTGATGTGACGCCTAGGGCCTGGATGTGAGGATTATATATGGATCGTACTGCACGCCGCAGTAGTATATCATATGGATCGGAATGCACGCTGTAGTAGTATGTTATATGGATCGGACTGCACGTCATAGTAGTATATTATATGGATCGGACTGCATGCCTCAGTAGTATATTATATGGATCGGACTGCACGCCGCAGTAGTATGTTATATGGATTGGACCGTACACCGCAGTAGTATATTATATGGATAGGACTGCACGCTGCAGTAGTATATTATATGAATTGGACTGCACGCCACAGTAGTATATTATATGGCTCGGACTGCACGCCGCAATATGTATGTATTGGATCGGACTGTAAGCCGCAGTGATATAGCACTTGGGTTGTGGGAGCCCCTCCGGAGTCTGCACCCCCACAGTAAGCGCGGGTACCCATATGGATTCGGTTGCATGCCGCAGCGAGCTGTGGATCGGGCTGCACGCCGCAGTGATATACGGATCGGGCTGCATGCTGCAGCGGTTATTATGTGATACTGGTTCTGAGAGTGATTTGGGAGAGAGAGCTCGAGGGGCCGAGAGTGTTGTTGAGAGTGAGCCCGAGGGGCTGGTTCAGTTTGAGATATTTCCCGAGGGGCGAGCTTTTATGTGCTCATTTTGCATACTTCTTGCCTTTTACCTGTTATACTGTGGTATTATGCCTGAGGGGCGGATTTTCTATGCTAATCAGCACTAACTATGTTGAAACTGTTTTCTTAATTACTGAGCCAAAACATTTCTAAAGATTTCCCTAATTTCACTATTTTCTCATAAATTGTACCCAGCTTCTGTATAGCATGTTGGTTGCTTTACGTGATTTCTGGCTGTTCAGTTATTATTTACTTTTGTTACTCACTGATTTGGAGTACTCACTTTTCTCCCTGCACCTCGCATGCAGATGCAGGTATTGTTCACCCGATAACGGATTTTGAGCTGGTTGAAGGTATTTCTATTATAGCTAAGCATAGTGACCGCCAGCGTTCGCGACACCGGATTACTTCCTTTGGTTCTAAATTTTATTATGTATATTGTTGGCCCTGTAGTTGTATTTAGACTTCTCTAGTTGCTCGTGACTTGTGACAACCCAGTCGGGCTGTATTGGGTTGTATTTACATTGATTAATATCATTAATTCATATTCGAACTGTTATATAACTAATTAACTGCTTTATTGGTGTTCTGAAATGGTCTGGCTGGCCTTGTCTTAACGAGAGGCACCATCACGACCGGAGCGGGGTTTCGGTCGCGACGTTAATGCTCTTAGATGGGTGACGTCATTGTAATAATAGCCTTGAGATGACGGTTCAATATTTTTTCTGATGACATCGATCTAGGAAGCACAGAGACTATCTATATGCGGTAAAATCGGGGGAATCCATTTCCCGCCATTAAGGTATGTTCGAAATGTCCTAATAGTATATTGAGGTTGTGACATCGTGATCGAGCTCCCTATCTCGAGTGTCACCGTAGCCCTACAGTGGCTTGGAGGTTAAGGTATCTGTCCGCGATCCAGCAGAATTTACAAAGATGAGAGACTCCCTAGGCAAGCAGCTAGGATCAATGGCCTCTAATGTCTTGTCTAGCCATCCCATCTTTGTATCTCAACATTTAATGCATCTTGTACTATATCGAGTCACCTCGCCTATATAAAAAGGACTTATACCACCTTTTAAGGGATGGATGTTGCTCCATTTCTCCACAAGTTCAATAATCTCTCTCTCTCTCTCTCTCTCTCTCTCTCTTTCTTCGAAATTGTTTATTCTTATTAGCCCGTGGACGCCTTAGCATTTTGTCGTTTTCTTATTTGTTCTTTGCTACTTTGCTCAATATTGGTAACTTAGAGCTTTTCTTGGCCATACTTCCACCTATTATCCCATTCTCGATTGCCCTTGATAGCTCGAGCTCGGCTCGAATATTGGCTCTGAGGTCCCGGTAGGCCAACTTTGCATTCGGGCAACAGCCCCCTACTGGCCGATCGCTGCCTTGCTTAACTCATTTTTTATCATTATATTGCATGTTCTTAACACTAATAACTACCCTAAAAAACTAGCTCGGGAATAGATTACGTATTTTTAGAATTTTATTTACAAATTTAATTGTTGTTACCATTTTAACGATAAACACCACTCTATGCCAGAAAGGTAAATTGCTGCTTCTTTCCTCCTTGCTTACTGCTGCTTCAGTTGCTTTTACAATTTTAAATTTTTAGCTTTTGAAAATATTTTTATTATAGGCATCATACCATATCCATCTCATGAAAGGGGATTTTTCTCTTTGATACTCCTAAGAAAGAAAAAATTGAAACAACCTTCCACATGATTGATTTAGTAAAATTCATCTCATGGAGAAATATTTATTGGGTACTCTTTATTTTCTAAATATATGATCTTAACTTTTGACCAGCATTGTTCATTTGGCCCACAACTTCAAAAAATTAGAACTTGCAAAAAGATTGCAACCTAGAACCACGCTATCGAAGTACTTATGTATTGATGTAGCCTCATTAAGCTAAAGTTATGATTAACACATTTATTGATTTAAGGGAGAAATAAACTGCTTGCCTTTGCTTTGCCTTTGCCTAGATAATCTCCCTTCTTCTAAATGTGAAAAAGTTTGGTAAGCTTTCTGTTTTGGTTGTTCAACATCTGATTCCGAGATTAGTAGATTTGTTAGTTTGAACGTTGGAGTGCCGCATATTGTGTAAGTATGGGGTTTTTGCTTAAAGATTGATATTATAGTATAATGGTATGATGTTTAAAGATGTGTTATGTATATTTAGATCTGGCGATGGCCTATATAAGTACATTATTATATTTGTAAATTCTAGATTATTATAATTATGCAATTTATTATTTATTTTAAGTTATGATCTTTTATTTTTTGAATTTTCCATTTATATTTACTTGTTAATTTGGTTTTGGTTTTGCCCAGTTACTCGGGATCACCATCTGACGAATATATTTTTTATAGTTCTAACTTTGCCTTTAATACTTCTATGTTAACGATTTAATGAAATTATAAATTAGATGAGTATTCTGGATTTTTAAATTATATGTTGTGAACCTATTTTTTTCACATTCTATATAGGTTTATTGTTGATTATTTGTTTAAACTTACCAGATTTTAGCTCTTTTAATATCCTTTTTTTCTTCATGTATTTGCACTTCATAATATGATCCCAAAGTATGGTATAATGGGTATATGGTCTTATGTGTACTTGAGAGATGTTGGAGTTACCTATACAGTAGTTTTGTGGCATTTATCTAATGAAGTTTCTGACGGAAGTGGATATGTTAATTTTGATGGTAGTGGCATGAGATAATTACAGTTAAACTTTTAGAGAGAGTCAGATGTTTTTTGTTTTATTTTGCATCTAATGTATAGTGTCTTTGATTTAATATTTTAACCACCATAGTTTATAGATTGAAACTATATGTCGTCATAAAAAAATTATAGTACATGTTTAAAAAGAGCAAAGCTCTCTTCTTAAAAACTCTCATCTTCACAAAAAAAAGGAATTTATTTTAATCTTTGTTTTTAGTTGTTTCTTGAACTTTCAAAACCAATGAAAACAAGGTGTATAAATTGTGTTTTTGGTTGATCCATGTAGTTGGAATATGATCACTTTTTCAAGTGATAAATTTGTCACCAGCTTCGCAAGTCTAAGCCAAAGCTTGTCTCGGAAAATACCACCATTTATTCACAACTTGACTCACTTGGTGTCACGATCCGAATTTTCCACCTTCGTGGCCGTGATGACGCCTAATATTGAACTCGCTAGGCAAGCCAATGTCACAGTTTATAACACCTTTTTCATCTATCTTAAAGATATATAGGACTTAAAAAGATGAACAATTAGAAATAAGTGCGGAAGCAACAATTTAAAAGATTATTTTGAACATTAACGAGATCCAAAATAACATCTACCTAGAACTGGAGTCACAACTCACAAACTGTCTACGATTACTACAAGTAATGGTCTGAAAGAAAAATACATGTGTTTCAAAGAAAAAGTAAAAACATAATACAGTAAAGGTAGAAGGGGATGCCAGGGCCTGCGGACGCTTGCAAGACTACCTTGGGTCTCCCGAATTGAAGGCAGCACCCTTGAAATTTGATCAGCCACTAGCTTCGAAATCTGCACAAGAAGTGTAGAGTGCAAAATAAGTACAATCGACCCCATATACTGGTAAGTGCCGAGCCTAACCTCGATGAAGTAGTGACGAGGCTACGATGAGGCATACAATATATACAACCTGCAATAATTTATACTAAATGGAAAAGAGATACAGAATGTAAATAAGAAAAAACTGGCATTAAATAAATCTGGAATCCAACTGTTCTACTAGTATTTAACTATAAAAAATACTTAAGGGTGTTTCAATATCATGATAATGGAGCTCAATATATATGAACGCATAACAACAAATGATGTGGCGTGCATCCCGACCCCATCATATAAACACCATCAGAATCAACATTTATATTTAGTTCTCCTTGTTACGTGATTGCTGCCAACTCGACACTGCACCAAGGTAGGAAGAGCGGGTCGCTATAGCTTTTACCCGAATAGAGGTCGGGATCGATTTACTCAAGGAGCTGGTAGTGGAATTGGATTTTCTGTCTAGTCTAGAGATGTGTTTGTACTCCCAATGTCACTTCAAACAGTTTTGGTTGTTGTTGCCCTCTTTTCCTCCTTTTCAACATAGAAACACCTTCCATTGCACTGACTTGGCGCGGGTTTTGGACTTGTTGCAATTGCGCCTTTGCCAATTGATTCATAGTTGTTGTAAGCTCGGCAATAGCTTGGCCATGATCGTAAAAATTCCTTATGCAAATGGGTGACCGTAGGATCACCTTGGTGCATATTTACTCGGCTTTGCCATGCTGAAGAGGTGTCGTCCATTTCATCAAGTACATCACATTCCTCTTGGTAAGAAACTTTCATGAAGTTCCCTCCGGCTAATTGGTTCACAATGCACTAATTCGTGGAAGTTGATGCCCTGATAAAAAGTTTGTTGTAACATCGCCTCGGTCATGTCGATATTAGGGCACTCCTTCACCATTGTTCTATTTCTTTCCCATATCGCGTGCAAAGGTTCCGTTGGCTCTTGCTTGAATGCTAGGATTTTATCACGAAGAGCTTTCATATGACTTGAAGAAAAGAACTTAGGAATAAATTTGTCCGACAATTCATACCATGTGGTGATAGAATAATTGGGGAGCCTTTCTAACCAATCTAACGCTTTACCCCGAAGAGAGAACGGGAAAAGCCTCAATCTTGACGCATCCTCAGACACGTTTACTCGCTTGCTACCCCAACATGTATCTACGAATCCCTTCAAGTGCTTGTAAGCATTTTGGTCGGAGGCTTCCGTAAAACACTCTCTTTGCTCAAGCAAGGTCAACATGACATTTGTAATTTCAAAGTTCCCCGCCCCGATTCAGGGAGGAACGATTGCACTCACATATCCTTGATTCGGGAGGACTCTTGGAGACAATCTTGGTGGTGGCGGAGGAGGTTCTGGAATATTGTTGTTGTCATTTGCATTGGCTTGACGGCCTCTACATGGAGCTTGAGGTAATGGAAGCTCATCATGATAAAGATAGTCTACCTCCTCCCCCGTATTCACATTTCCAAGAGGGTCATTGGCATTGAGAGCCATTTGTACCTGAGTAATCGACATAAACAAAATTAGTAAACAAGAAGGAAAGAGAAGCAAAACACAAAACTAACTAAACAGATAGTCAACAACATAAGCTCCACAGCAACGGCGCCAAAGTGATCGCTGCCAACGCGACGCTACACTAAGGTAGGAAGAGAGGGTCGCAATAGCTTTTACCCGAATAGAGGTCTGGATCGATTTCCTCAAGGAGCTAGTATTGGAGTTGGATTTTCTGTCTAGTCAAGAGATGTGTTTGTACTCCTAATGTCATTCCAAACATTTTTGGTTTTTGATTTTTGTAACTACTATTATAAAACTAATGATTAACACTAAATTATGCTATGAGAATATTGCTAAGTTGTATCTAATGTGAAGAAAGGCACTAGGGTCGTGACACTACCTAGGTGGCTAATTGACGGGTAGATGTTACTAAGGATAAATTGACATATTTGAGGCCTATGCTATAACCGTTGTACAATTGTACCCACCCTCACACCTCTCGGTAGAGAGAGTGATTTTGCCCAATTAACTCTCTAGATACTAATTGGGTAGGCCAATTTGATGAAGCAACTAGGGTTCAAGTAAGGTGATTACTCTCTCTAGATTTAACCCATTAATTGGGACAATCATTTTTCATGAGTCCATCCTAATTCATTGTTGGATCAATTTTGGGGTCATAGACTCTCTTTATCAAGAGGAGTTAGATTTACTAAACTTGAATCAGTGTTTGCAACCATAAATTCAAAGTTAAAACATAAAATCAATTTAAATAGCAAACACCTATAATCATTCTAACCCTAGATGGCAATACCCATCAATTACCCACAGCAGGGTTGAGCCACAACCCTAGCTAATGGGTTTAGCTACTCATGCTAGCTACTGAAATTGAAGAAATAGATGAAGAACTAAGCATATTAATTAATTAATAAGAAGACATCACAATAATCTATCGTTAATGAAGAGCAAAATTACAAAAAATGGCTACAAAATCGAGTCTCACTAGCGCAGCTAAGTCTGGACTGTAAAACTTGACCTAAAAATGGAAAAATGTTCTATTTATACTAGTCAGGAAAAACTAGACAACAATATCCCAGCGGGCTCAGTGCGCGCCGCACAAAATGGACCGCGGCCGCACTGGCTCTTGGACTTCACATTTATGCTTCTCTGAACTTGAGGACTGCGGACCGCATGAAAGTGTAACGCGGCCGTGGTGGAAGTTGGCATGGTCCGCATAAGTACGATCGCAGACTACATTGCTTGGAACTAGCATTTTGTCAACTTTCTAAATCTCCGCTCCGCCGACCGCACAAAAGAGTAGCACGGTCGCGGAGCCCAACCGCGAGAATCGTACAGCGCCCGCATTGCCTCCAGATTGAATATGTCAACTCTCTAAACCTTCTAGTGTGGCCGCATTCACTTTTGCATGGTCCGCACTTGATTATCTTTTCCTTAATTCACTTAGTCTTTGATACTTGAGCAGGTTTCACTCCTTTTAGAGATTATCTTTGACATTTGTCATTTTTTTTATCAAACCTGCAATCAAGCACAACTTGTGAGCATTTTGGGACTATTTTGTATCAATTTATGACCAAAGCATAGGTAAGTAGAGGCATAAAAAATGTTAGAATCCCGACTTAACGACTCCCCTAAACTTAAACCTTTGCTTGTCCTCAAACAAATAAAATAAGACCCAACCCTTAAACGACACTCCAAGTAATTCCAGCTATCCTAAAGTAACCTCAACAAGCATCAATTGGGACTAACAATTGCCCTCAACACAAATAGATCATTAACAACATTCAAACCTTGAAAACTATGGCTCATGGGTGACACAAGAGAATCAATAATTGACTCATTACATCAAAGAACTCTCTTGATTACTTTGGTCATTGTGGAACCTAAACTCATACATCCGGTTTTAGAGTATAAGCACACAAACCGAGGTTAATAGGAGTTCACTCGTCTCTCTCAAGGAAAGGTCACAAGTCTGGCTCTAGGTATTATATGCTTGACCATCATGTAAGTATCCACTAATGCGAGTGTCATCCAACTCAAGATCATATAGGTCTTTTGTGAAGTTAATGTGAAGGCTTTTGCGTAAGGGTAAGATATGTTTTTGTTCAAGTGGGTTCAATCTTCCCTTAAGAACTTCTTTTGATTCATTGGGACAACTCACTTGACTCTTTGAGTCATTTCACCTCTTCCAATGGCTTAGAGAGACACTTTGTCACTCTTTCTTAAGCAATTAGAAACAATTCTCCTTTTTCTACTTTTTCCAAGCCTTTTTCACTTTTGTTTTTCCGTAAGTCACTTTTTATTCTTTTTTTTTTCACATTGGGCTTTCTTTTTGTCTTTTTCTTTTCTTTACATTCATTGCATTTCTTTTTCTTTTGCTTTTGTACCTTTTACCCCTTTTTGTTTCCTTTCTTGTCCCTCTCCCCAAACTTAGACTTTGCCATTACTCAAGGGAAGATGTGGGAGCCAAGAGAGGGTAGAATTTAGAACGGATATAGGCTTATGACATTGATTCGTGAAAGAAAAAGATTTAAGGCTCAAAAGTCTTCGATAGGGATTATCTCATTGGTAGGCTATGGAATTGTTCAACTTATCATTTGGATCAAGGAGAGCCTATAATCACTTCTCAAGTCGAATTTCACTCAAAATGTCACCTCAACAAACATTCGAGGCAAGTTCTAGAACATTGGCTCGGGACTTGGAGTCATAATTCAATTTCTCACCACACACACTCAAGGATCGCTGAAGACATAGAGTCGGGGGCCCACAACAACCTTAGATATGATTGAGCACACAATAGTTTCGAAAGACCACATGATGTTTGTTTGGTCAACCCAATAGTCTCAAAGTCACTACCTTCACCATCCTACGCACAACCACTTGTCTTTGGCCATGGGATAAAAGGCAAATGTGTTAGGCCCAAGTGAAGCTATGCTTGAAGTACTCTTAACTAAAAACTACTAAAAATAAATGAAAAAGCAAAAACGGACTCAAACCCCTAAGAAGGTTGTCACGCCATCCATCATCGGGAAAAGCCACCTAGTTCACACAATACTCCACCCTTGGAAGGAATCGTGGCACTAAAAAAATCAAGGGCTTATTGAAAATGCCAAAAACAAAACAAATGGCAGCGAGCCTAACTACGAAGCTAAAAATGAAAAATTCTTACAAAAATACGAAAATAGAAAATAGAATGAATATTTATAATAGGGGATTAGAATATACAATAGGGATGAATATGTACAAAAATGTAAATTTATATACAGACCAAAGAGAGAATAAAAAGTATGATAAAAGTAGCTAAATGTAAAGTTATATATAGAACAAAATAGAAAATCAACAGAAACATAAACTAAGTCAAATATATATAGTTATCCAGATAAAACAAAAAAGTAAGGCAAACCTCCATGAATAAAATCTGGCATTGTTCCCAAAGCCAACTATCAGAATAAGCATAAAAAGTCACAAGAAATGATATAGGGGCTCCCTAAGCCTGGTCCGTCTGCATGGGATCATTAGTGGTCCCCAACTCCTCTGTATGTACGGGAACCTCAGACTAGTTCCCTGTCTCCTGTTGCTCAGCTGCTGGGACTGGGTCCTGTTCCTGGACCGGATGGATGTTAGGTGCATCTTGTGGCAAACTGGAGGAGGCCTCCTGTGGGGCTGCCACCTCAATAACTGCATCAGTTGTACTGGGGAGCTTCCTCTTCTTCTTTGGCTGCCTAGTTGTCTGCTCCTGCTGTGGCTCTGGTACTGGTGCTGCTGTTGGGTCTGGGTCCCCGAATAACTATTCTAGAGGCATCTGGTCTGCCAATAGCTTGTCGACATCTGTCCTGAGCTGTTTCACGGACTCCTTGGAAGCCCGTGATATCCTCATATTCTTGTTCTCCTTTTTAAGCTCCTTCAGAGCCTTGCCATGTGACTCCACCGCTGTAGACAAGGCAGTCTGTGTCTCCATAATATTTTCCTGGTTCTCTAGGAGCTTCTTCAAAGTGTCCTCAATGGACTGAGGAATCTGAGCTGGCTGAGGTGCTAACTGGGTATCAATTCCGGAACACAATGATGACAACTTGGATGTCGCAGCTGATATCCAGTTGTTCAAACTGGCCAATGTCTGGCTCAACTGATGAGCAGTGATGGGATACTTCCGGGAAGATGGGAATCTCGGGTCAGCTGAAGTACTGGGACCAGTAGTAGAGGAAGGTCCTGGAGTCAACTCTCAACTGTAGTGGCAGCAGGCATGGTAGAAGGCTCAGTAGAATGCTCCACTACAACTGGCTCCTTAGACTGGCCAGTTGGGGCAGAGGCATGTGGCTTGTAGTTTTTATTTTTAGGTTGTCTGGGCCCTTCATACAGAACCAGGTGAATGGAGTCACTGACTTGACCTTGATATCAAATGGTTTCTTCTCCATTTCCAGGTCCTTGAAGTATATGGTGAGGGTATTGGGATAAGGGTAGTTCCGATCATTCTCTTGCCCCACAGCAGTAATCACACAGGACATCGAATTGCCCACATTGATAGGGTATCCAGCCATAATAAAAGCAACAAGAACAGCTCGGGTAAGTGGAATAGTCTGATCGTGGGTAGAGAGGTCAACCCAGCTGCACACAAAACACAACCAACCCTGAGCCTCGAAGTTGAAATTGTTCCGAAAGATTTTGGTTCCTACTTGCACCCACTCTAGAAGAGTACCCGGGATTACGAGGTATGAGACTAACCACAGACGAACTTCTTCACCCATTGCCAACTTTTCATTATAAAGGGTCTCATCCTCGTCATCGAACCCTAAGTATTCATTGAGTGCCTGCCTAGTAAAGATCACCTTTTTGTTTCGCACTTTGGTTACCTTGGTGCCTTTCAAGATGTGGTACAGATTGCTATAGAACTCGCTGACCATGTGCTCATTTTCCTGTACATAATTACCTCTAAAATGATCCCAACCCACTCGAGTATGAAATTGTCTAAGCAAATTGGGAAGTAGAAGCAGAAGGTCTCGCTCAACAAAACTCTTTTCCATAATCAATTTTTGTTTAGGCCACAATACTCTAAACTTGTGGAATATTAACTGACTGACAAACCTGTCCGCCCAAACTGCGGGATCTCTATCCGATCAACACCCAAAACCTTAGGTGTACCACTCTGGGTCACCACCTCATCACTTTCTTCACCACCTCCATCACATCTGCATATACTCTCCCCAGATAATGAAGCTGTGGAGGAGGTAGAGTAGTTTCCACTACCGGCTTCAGACTCGCTAGATGAATTCGAAACTACATTTACCGATTTTTTGTTTGTGGATGATGTTGGAGGGGTATCAGTTAGGTGGAAGGGGTTGGTTATGTGAGTTGGAGCTGAATCTGAGGAGATGTCCTTGGAAAGCACATACTCACTCCCCGAGGAATGAGAGGCAGCTCCATCTGCAACTCTTATCAGCTTCTGGGTCTTTTTGATGTTCTCCCGAGCCTGGGGAGTGAGTTTTGCTACTCACTTGCCTTTACCCCCTTGGGAGGAACCACCTCTCCAAGGTTGTTGTGATCCCTTGCCACCTCTTTGTTTAACCATTATCTACAGACACACACATCTAACATTGTTAGTTTAGGCACAGGCAGTGAAACAGATGTATGAAATAGATTGCGAACAACTGATATAGTAGGGCATAACACAGTTGCAAAACATTGCACCACCGCTCGCACAAATAGGAGTGCGGACACATTGGAGGAACCTTGGATAGCGCTAAGGCGACCGCAGTCCACGCTGGGCAAAGGCCCAAAATAACAACTCTCTGAATTTCCCATCGAGGTCAACACAAAATAGGGTCGCGAGAGCGGTGGACCAAAGCACACCGCGCTAAGTGCAATGTGTCCGCACTGGAAACAAATTAGCTTGCAGTCAATGAACACCGCGGTCTGCATAGAAAAGCAACGCAGGTCACCTCAGGGCACTGCGGACCGCGCTAACGAGACCGCGGTCTGCGGAGACAAGGGTTTACGGGCACTAAGTTAGGGTTGCATTTTTTTACCATTTTTTCCAATTTTTTAGGCCTATTTGGTCCCTACTCATTTGCCCAATCACTAGACACATTCAGCACATAACTAGGGTTTTAAACTGTCACGACCCAAACCAAATGGGCCGCGACGAGCACCCGGTGCCTTATTTAACCAAGTACCAACATAACATATGTTCCTTATAATACTATTATCGGTAAATGAGCTAGAAAACTCGTCATGAGATGACAAGAATGAAACATGAGGGAATACTCAACATATATATATATATATATATATATATATATATATATATATATATATATATATATATATATGTATATATATATATATAATGCTTGGTCGACTCATGGAATCAAGTTCTAAACCTTTTAGAGTGACCTAAGAACATTATGGACATCCCTACCATCAATATTAAACTTTGTAGTATTTAAGGATCATACACACTTGTTTAGAATAACTTTATAAGGAAAGAAAAATATGGACAACCTTAGTTTCTAGGAGTAGATCCGTTATGAATTAGCATACCGTTTATGTTCATGTCACTTAGATCATTCCAAAAGAAAGAAGTAAATTCCTTAACATACCTTGTATATTCTTCCCAACCTCAAGCTATGCAATTTCATGGCTCCTTAGTCTATAATAAGAGAAATGAAACTCACGTTATTGTTTAAGCATCGTAACTATTATGTATCGACCACAACCTATTTTACAATGAAACTGACAGCACCTACCTCATATATATGATTTCACACTAGTCAAAACAATCACAAATATCCCAACATACCCCTAGAATTTCATACACAACACGACAACCATAATAGTGTCAAATTATCCGAAATGTTATGACGAACGACCAACAAACAACCTTGCCATTGTGTGGTGTTTATCCATACCCTTCCTCCTCCCAACTCCAGAAAAACAACAGTAAAAGAGACAATGCAATACCGACACTAAACAGCCCAAAAATAGTCCTACAAGTTCATCAACTCAAAAATAATTTTTCAGTTTACTTAAATACGTTTAAACTTGTCTTTTCTTTCAAATTGAGAAATACAAAAAAAAAAGTACATCATTATACCTATTATCCAATAATCCAGCCATGAATTCAACTTAAAAATAATTTCACAACCAGCCAACCATTACACAAGAACAAACAACATACCATTCTTTCGAAACTAGCTAGTTATATTCTTTACGATCGAGCTACCACTCGCAAAAGAAAAGATAATTGAAGGAAAGGCATAAAATTACCTTGTACTGAGTATAACCCACTAAACCTGTTCCTTTTTCATCAAAAATAAGTTTCTCAACATGGCTACAAGAAGGAGAAAGAGAAACTAGCAAGCTGTCCGGACTTTTCAGCACTAGAATCGCGTCCTAACACCCGGGATAGGGTTTGTGTTGGATTTTTGGGGAGGAGTTGCAGGGGTTCAATTAGGTTTTCTTGTTCTGAAATACAGGTGAAGTAATTGAGTTTATAGTCCCTTAAAAGACCCCTCTTGGCCGACTTTGGGGATTTTAATTGAATCTTCTCCTGTTGGCAAGTAGGTGATGCACCTACTCTTCACCTACTAGCTGCGTGGTCTCCCAAAAATATGAATATCTCTATACTGTAAGATAGTATTGAAAAATGATTTAATGTGTGGGAAACTAGACTCATAGATATTCAATTTTATATGTAGATCATACCTTGATTCAAAGTATATTAGAAGAAACGCTCAGCTACATTTGACCTAAGTTTCAACTCATTTGTGAATGTAGCTTGTGATGACCTTTTCCAACTTTTGTTCGACAATTTGCTTGACTTTAAAACATAACACACGACTATCATACAAATAAAGTAACTCATAACATAACCTCCTCATCATGTTAATCACCCTTGTCTCACTCCAAAAGTATATGTTATAACATTCCAAACTTGTGGACATTCGACGAAACTTATTTTCTTTAATTCGTTTAGCGTCTAAGCTTTCCAACACTTTTGGTACTTTTTGTTCATGATCATAAGGATTTGTAGCCTCCATTATAAAATGATTATCTTATTTTACATACTTTCAAAGTTTATCTCATTTCTGAGCTTACATCAGTTGACTTACAAATACTCTAACATACAAAAACATGGGGTGTAACATCATTCCCCCCTTTGGAATATTCGTCCTCAACTATTGACTGATGCAGTTATCATATTCATAACCCATAGCTCTTGCGAACACTTTATTTACTCTTCTACACATGTAGGCAAGCATTCTTTGAACAAATCCAAAGTCTAGGGTATTTCCCCCTTTAGTCCTCTTTATCATACCGCGACTTGTGGTCGGACCCCTTCCAATCTTGTAACTGTTGCTACCTTTTGTCATGCAGCTTGTACGACTTTTTCCTTATATGTGGGCCTATGTGACTCTTCTTTCTTTCTTTTTTCTCTCTAGCTTGTATCCAATCTCTAGGTCGCACGTTGTAAACATATACAAAGCTTGATATGTTGTCCCTCTGGCCATATATGGGTATATTGAAGTTCTTCACTCGGTATTTTGTTAAACTTACGACTTTTTCTATATCTTGTTTCATAGCCCCAGTTACCTATGCTTATGGCTTTACTACAACTAGGTAGGTCATATGATATAATAACTCTTACTTCGGTTTATTATTACCGAGGTCTGCCACTTAATTCCAGGTTACTCTTTCACCTCCTATATGTATAATCCTTGTTACTGTTCTTATAAAGAATGGCATTATAATCTTCTCTCATACTTTGGAATCTTTATCCATCTATTGTTGATTTACCTTAATGTTAATCTATAATCCACCACTGATAACTTCAAACCTCTTACGTAATACATTGTCACTAGGACTCACGTCACATTGCGGAATATCTGAAGTAATTTTTCCGATCCACCTATGGACGATACTATACTTCCATAACTGTATTTCATAGGGATTCATCTTATGGGGGTATTCTAATCTCGTGCAATTCATAAAATCCATTTTCTTTAAATTATTCTTCAATCAAAGGCCTAAATGTCATCCTCTTATCTATCCCAATTACACCCTTATTCTACTATCGGGGCAACACTTCATCTCTTCTAATTGCTCCTAGTCTTAGACGCATCCATGTTAATTCAAGCTATACTGAGCTTTTTATAACATACATAAACCATCAGCTCTCTTGTTGATGGGCTTAATACTGAGGTCTTACCTATTCTTATCAGCTTCTAATTCACATTTTCTTATCCTTACTCCCATATACCTAAAATCTTGTCACTTTGCTATACTTTAGATTTCGACCTACACATATCTGTTGCACTACTCACGTCCTTCCTTTAACTTGCTAGCACCACAGATTTCCTTGCCTTCTCGGTTGTCTTTAAATGTATGCAATTACTCTTCCAGGTCGTTCTGCCACTTGTTGCATGAATACTTGGCTTGTCTTATTGCCCACGAATACTATAACTTCCTGTACCTTATATGATCTCAAATATCACCTTTGATTTGATTTTTTTTTTCCATTGATTAGCCACTATAGGCGCCGCTTTCTTATGGAGTGCATCCAATGTTGTAGTGAGACTATTGTTACCAGACCAATTCTTCTTCAAGTTAATATGCTTAGGTTGAAGCCCCCATCCTTATTTCCTGAGCTAGTCTTTTGTTGTAGTACTTAGGAGACCTTCTAGATCTTGTAAAGTTGTGGTCTTGTTATACTGTATACATGAAGGAATTTTCAATATTCTTACACGCCTACAAATATCCTTAGATATATACCTCTGTGCCCTTGTGCTTGTAGGGTTACTTCTAAACTCAGACTTTGGTTGTCTCCTTAATGGAACTCTCCATTCTTCCTGTAACACTTATACAATAACTTTAAATACCCCAACTCCTATCTAAGCATTTATCAGGGGTTATGAAGTTATATTTGCGAGAAAGAATTCACTATATTAGGATTCACTACGTTTATCTTGAATGATCTATTGATTTGCTTATAACCTCTTCTCTAACCATAATATGGCTCTTCCTATGTCAACTACAACTACTCGTTGGTCCATTCTCATATCTATATTCCGCGTAATATCTTTTTGGTTATTTACTTTGTCTTAAGTTACCTATCGTACTGGCTCCTTATGTATCAAGTGTTCATTTTGCACTTATTTATTAATATCGTTGAGTGCAGAACCGTTATTTCTTCTCCTCGGCATCATACTTGCATAATGTTTTGGAGTCATAACATATTTGTAGGATCTGAACAGATGCATTCTCATTCCTTTCACCTTTTACTGAATGCTTCCTTTAATATCCCGTAGTTACCTTTTTATCATTGCTATTTTTTCCACATCTTCATTGACATTTTACTCACCTTGAGGTAACCTTTCTATACTGGGGATATTTGAATTTCTTACACATATGGGTTAAACTTAGTGTAATTGGTACACTTAGTCCCTTAAGCTTAACTTTGCTCACTGTGCTCGCTTTAGGGAAGCGTCTTCCTGAATAAACCTTAAAGGTTATTCTTTTGTTGTCCATTCTATTATTGTTGCAACGTTATCTCTGAAATTCTCATGATGACGACTATTATAAAATCATTCGGTCCCTTATTCATATTTGGTTTATCTTGTTTAGCAGTCTATACTGATTTCTATTACTCTGGGGTCTAACCTTTTCTTCTGTTAATCATGTTCGAGTCATCAAATCACTTCTCAAAATGGGAATATGCCTTTATGCCTTATACTCTTTTATTTTCTTAAGTCTTGTCACCTCTTATATCTTCCTTCACTTGACTATAAACTCTGTCATCATGTCGTATTTTGATTTACTGTTATCACCCATTTATTACATCTTACTCATAATGCTTCATTTACTCTCTTTTTATTCTCCGGCTAATATTTCTGTCTATCAGTTTATTCTGATAACTTCAAAAAAATATTCTTTCACTTTTAGCTCCCCTTGCTTCATCTCACTAACTCTTTAGGTCACCTAGCATTCTCTCTTTACTAGGAACGGGAGCCATACAAAGGTAAATATTTATCCCTACTAGGATTCCAGTGCCAATCTTCTAAATTTTTCTAGTCATTCTAGTATTCATATCTAAATCTACTATTCTAGATTGCACCATCATGGTGTCTCATAAGGAGAACAATTTCCACATGTGCAATATCCTTCAGAAATGTTAGCTAACGATAATAATCCGTCTACCGTTTTGGGTTATTCTAGCCCCAATTGGATCTTACTATCCCCTTCTTTTCTTAAACTGTATCTGTCAACTCACATAGGGCATACTGACAATGGCATGACCAATTGTACATACCTCTGTTACTGTTGAAGGTAACTTAGAATACATATATTTCTCTGCCTAAATTGTAAAAACTCAAAACCTTCACTAACTGGTACCTTATAACC
Organism: Nicotiana glauca; assembly: GCA_026770625.1. Classification (NCBI taxonomy): domain Eukaryota; kingdom Viridiplantae; phylum Streptophyta; class Magnoliopsida; order Solanales; family Solanaceae; genus Nicotiana; species Nicotiana glauca. The sequence continues at coordinate 150,078 of MU709603.1, forward strand.
TTCGCCACCTTGCTTCTTTTACTTCTTTTTAACTTTTATCTACCTTATGATACTTGTTGCTTTATAAACCATATGGGTGGATAGATATTGATGCCTTAGGCCTCTTTATCAAGAAGATTACACATCTTAAAACACACGTGATCTACTGAAGACCTCACATTAACTCATCATAAGCTTAATGCAAAATCAAGTTCCTCTGACTATACTTTTTCACAACCACATTCAATCTCTTACCAACCATCTTCTTTCTGGATGTAGGTTTTATTGTATTATAACTAAATTAGAATTTAGGAGTTTGAATTCTTACAACTAAGCTCTACCACACGATCTAGAGTGAAAAAGAAAGAATGACAATCCTAAATGCCCTGTACCCTCCTGCTTATAAGTGTGGTGCACGAGACACCCATAAAAAAGACTCTACTAGACACGACTTGTAGACTCCCTAGGACAGAACTGCTATGATACCACTTTTGTCACGACCCAAACCAAATGGGCCGCGACGAGCGCCTGGTGCCTTACTCGACCGAGTACCTACGTAGCATATCTTCCTTAGCATACTATCATGGGTAAATGAGCCAGAAAACTCGTCATGAGATAACAAGAATGAAACATAAGGGAATACTCAATATATGATGACCCAACATGATATGCAAACTTATACATGTGACATACGGGCCTATAAGGCCGACATGACCATTGTAAACTCAAAGCATAAGCTGAAACGGCCATACAAGTATCCATACACCTGACATCTGTCTACAAGCCTCAAAGGGTACCTAATATCATAAAGGTTGGGATAGGGCCCCGCCATACCAATCAATATATATCAAAAACATTCTAACCAAATAGGAAACTCCAGAGCAAGTGGAGTGCACCAATATCTTCCGTTGAGCCGATAGCCTGCTTAGAGGAATGTCAGCCAGTATATCGGGACTTGCGGGCATGAAACGCAGTGTCCCCAGGCAAAAGGGACGTCAGTACGAATAAAGTACCGATGCAGGAAAACATAAATAAGAACAGTAATATAAAGAGAGATAGAGGAGATACAACATGTAACATCTAAGTGCCTCTGGAGGCTACTGATATGAAATACATAATATATATATATATATATACATAAACTTTTAAAAATATTTTCCTATGTGGGTATCATCATCATCATATCGTATCCGGCCTCAAAGAGGACTCGGTAAAAATGTACCCACCCATTATAAGGCTCGGTAGAATCGTACCCGGCCACATGGATCTTGGTAAACCCAACTGATCAGTGGTTGCACAATAGGTGTCGTACCCAGCCGACTATAGTGCGGCTCGGTAGAGTAAAATAGATACATATATATAATTCATGCTCGACTCATGGAATCAAGTTCTCTACCTTTTGAAGTGACCTAAGAACATTATGGACATCTCTACCATCAATATGAACCTTAGTAGGATTTAAGGATCATAAACACTTGTTTAGAATATATTTATAAGGAAAGAAAAACATAGATAACCTTAGTTTCTAGGAGTAGATCCGTTATAAATTAGCGTACCGTTTATATCCATGTAACATTAGATCATGCCAAAAGAAAAAAGTAAGTGCCTTAACATACCTTGTATATTCTTCCCAACCTCAATCTATGCAATGTCACAGCTCCTTAGTCTAGAATAAGAGAAATGACACTCTCGCTATTGTTTAAGCATCGTAACTATTATGTATCGACCACAACCTACTTTACAATGAAACGGACAGCACCTCCCCTACATATATGACTTCACACTAGTCAAAACAATCCCAAACAGCCCAACATACCTCAATCACTTCATACCCAACACGACAACCATAATAGTGTTAAATGATCCGAAAATGTTGCGACGAATGACCAACAAACAACCTTGCCATTATGTGGTGTTTTTTCCACACCCTTACTCCTATCAACTTCATAAAAATAGTAGTAAAAGAGACAGCCCAATACCAATACGAAAAAGCCCGTAAAAAGTCCCACAAGTTCATCAACTCAAAATAATTTTTCAATTTACTTATGCACGTTTCGACTTGTCTTTTCTTTCAAATTGAGAAATACAAACAAAAGTACATCATTCTGCCTCTTATCCAATAAACCATCCATGAATTCAACTTAAAATTAAATTCACAACTAGCCAACCATTGCACGAGAACAAACAACATACCATTCTTTCCAAACTAGCTAGCTCTATTCTTTACGATCAAGTAACAACTCGCAAATGCATAGATATGTCCCTCAACACGGATAAAAGGAGGCAAAAAAGAAATTAGCAAGCTGTCCGGACTTTTCAGCACTAGAATCGCGTCGTAACACCCGGAATATCCTAGGGTTTGTGTAGGATTTTTGGGGAGGAGTAGCAAGGGTTCAATTAGGTTTTCTTGGTCTGAAATACAGGTGAAACAACTTAGTTTATAGTCCCTTAAAAGACCCCTCTTCACCGACTTTGGGGATTTTAATCGAGTCCTCTCATGTTGGCAAGTAGGTGATGCAACTACTTGTCACCTACTAGCTGCGCGGTCTCGCCAAAATACGAATATCTCTATACTACGAGATCGTATTCACAAACGGTTTAATGTGTTGAAAACTAGACTCATACATCTTCAATTTTGTATGTAGATCATACCTTGATTCAAAGTAAATTGGGATAAAAGCTCGGCTACATTTAACCTTCGTTTCAACTCATTTTTGAATGTAGCTTGTGATGACCTTTTCCAAATTTTGTTCCACAACTTGCTTGACTTTAAAACATAACACACGACTATTATACGAATAAAATAACTCATAACATAACCTTCTCATCATGTTAATCACCCTTGCCTTACCCCAAAAGTATATGCTATATCATTCCAAACTTGTCGACATTCGATGAAACTTATTTTCTTTAATTCGTTTAGCGTATAAGATTTCCAACTCTTTTGGTACTCGTTGTTCATGATCTTAAGGATTTGTAACCTCCATTATAAAATTATTAACTTATTTTACGTCCTTTCAAAGTTGATCTCATATCTGAGCTGACATTAATTGACTTACGGATTCTCTAACATACGAAAACATGGGGTGTAACATAAACTATCCTAAGCTAACAATTAAATGAAAAAGAAGAAGCTAAGAGACGACAAAAGAAGCTAAAACTACTGGGAAAGCAATTAAAATGAAAGTATGAATTTAGTTCATCACAAATGCATGAAATGTTACCAGGTTTGTGAAGATTGAATGCAATTAGTCTAAGCAAGCAAGAGTTACGGTCTCAGAAAGGGATGAACAGTAGTTCTTGGGCTCAGAGTTTTCAAAGTTCGAAAAGGGTACACTGAGACCCTGGGGCTCTATTTATAGGAAATGATACGGGCCCCATACTCACATATCAGCGCTGTCGTGCAAAACAGATCGCGGACCACGCTGGATTTCACCAAATAAAGTTTCAGTAAGCAACCCCCGCGGACCGCGTAAAAGCATACTGTGGCTGCGAAGGTCCACCACGGACAGCACTAACTTGACTGCGGCTGCGGTGGAAAACTTCAGAGACCATCATTTTTAGCTCATGCCAGTGCGGACAGCACAATGTGCACAACGGACGCACTAGCAAACATCAGAGACTGTGCAATTTTTTTTCCAACTTGTTTTGTACTGCATCAACACAATCCCTGCAACATCTCACAACCAATTAGCTCAAAAATCCTAAACTACAAAGAAAATCAAAGGGAAAGAAAAAGACATGGGTTGCCTCCCAAGAAGCGCCTGATTTAATGTCGTGGCACGATGCAGGTTACCAACACATCCTTTGAAATAAACAATAGCCACCACGTGGCTATCATCATTCTTCCCAAGATAATGCTTCGCACGATGGCCATTGACTCTGAATATTTCACCATTCTTGTTCCTTATATCAAGAGCAACAAATGGGGTTACACATACAACTTCAAATGGCCTACTCCACTTTGATTTAAGTTTTCCGGGAAACAACCTTAGACGGGAGTTGAACAAAAGGACCAAGTCACCAACTTTGAATTCCTTTACCCAAGAATATTTGTTGTGAAGATACTTCATCTTGTCCTTACACAAAGACGAGCTGGAGTAGGCATGAAATCTAAACTCATCAAGCTCATTAAGTTGCTCAGCACGGAGAGTCGCCACAACATCCCATTCCATGTTCAACTTTCTCAAGGCCCACATAGTTTGTGCTCCAATTCCACCAGAAGATGGAAAGCTTTCCCAAACACCAACCGGTATAGGGAAATACCAATTGGGGTCTTGTAAGTTGTCCAGTCCACCCATAAAGCGTCATCCAACGTTTTCGAACAATCGGTCATATTAGCATTACCGTCTTGCACAAGATACTCTTTATTTCTCGGTTGGAGACTTCCACTTGACCACTAGCTTGAGGATGATCGGGGTGGTTACTTTGCTATTTACTCCATACATGGAAAGCAATGAATCAAAAGCCTTGTTGCAAAAGTGAGACCCCCCATCACTAGTGATAGCACGAGGAGAGCCAAACCTTGTGAACATACTCTTTTTCAAAAATTCCACAACACTCCGGGCTTCATTATTTGGTAAATACATGGCTTCAACCCACTTTGAGACATAGTGCACCGCCACAAAAATATAAGTGTTCCCATAAGAGCTTACGAAAGGAGCCATGAAATCGATGCCACAAACATCAAAATATCCACCTCGAGAATCGTATTGAGGGGCATCTCATCCCTTTTTGAAATTCCGCCGGCTCTATGGCATTCATCACATCTCTTTACCAAATCACTAGCATCTTAGAACAAAGTCGGGCAATAGAAACTGAAATTCAAGACCTTTGAAGCCGTCCTCACCCCTCCATGATGGAGACCGTATGGGAGGAGTGACAAGCCTCCAAAATGCTCAATTGTTCACCTTCCGGGACACATCTTCTAATCAAACCATCCGAGCAAATTTTAAACAAGTACAGATCATCCAAATAAAGATCCAATCTATCCTGCTTGAGTTTCTTCCTTTGGTTAGAAGAGAGCTCACACGGGACATTTCCGGTCAGAAGTTGGCGATGTCCGCGAACCGTGGCATGTCACACATTGACATGGAAAGAAGTTGCTCGTTGTGGAATGTATCATTTATTTCAAAGCCATCACATGGCCTCCCTTCTTCCTCCAACCGGGACAAATGGTCCGCAACTTGATTCGCACTTCTCTTTCGGTCCAGTATTGCTAAGTCAAATTCTTGAAGAAGTAACACCCATCTCATCAATCTTGCCTTGGAATCCTTCTTGGTTATCAAATACCTAAGGGCGGCATGGTCCGTTTGCACAATCACCTTGGCCCCCATAAGATAAGGCCTAAATTTCTCCATGGCAAATACAATGGCCAATAACTCCTTCTCCGTTACCGTGTAATTCCGTTGAGCTTCATTTATAGTACTGCTTGCGTAATACACATGATGGAACCTTTTGTTAACCCGTTGACCTAACACTGCCCCCACCGCAACGTCACTTGCATCACACATTAGTTCAAAGGGCAGACTCCAATTAGGTACGGTGATGATAGGATTTATGGTCAACTTGTGCTTTAAAAGTTCAAAGGCCTCCATGCATTTTTCATCAAAAACAAACTTGGCATCTTTCTCTAGAAATTTTCAAAGTGGATTCACAAAATTTGAGATATCTATGATAAACTACCGGTAGAACCCGGCATGCCCAAGAAAACTCCTCACCTCTTTGACAGAAGTGGGGGGAGCGAGCCTTGAAATCACGTCGATCTTAGCCTTGTCTACCTCAATCCCATTCTTAGAAATCTGGTGACCTAACACTAGACCTTTTTCAACCATAGAATGGCATATTTCCCAATTGACAATGAGGTTAGCTTCTTCACATCGAGCCAAGACTCTATCCAAATTTACCAAGCATTCTTCAAATGAGTCACCAACCACACTAAAGTCATCCATAACGACCTCCAATATATCTTCCACCATATCAGTGAAAATAGCCATCATGTAACGTTGGAAGGTCACCAGAGCATTGCACAACCCGAATGGCATCCAGGAGAAAGCAAATATACCATAGGGGCATGTAAAAGTGGTCTTCTCTTGGTCCTCTCGGGCAATTAAGATTTGATTGTAGCCCGAGTACCCATCCAAAAAGCAATAGAAAGCTCGCCCCACAAGGCGATCAAGCATTTGATCGTGTAATGGCAAGGGGAAATGATCCTTGCGGGTCACCTTGTTGAGTTTTCGGTAGTCCATACAAACTCTCCACCTGTTAATGGTCTGAGTGGGAATAAGCTCATTATTGTCATTTTTCACCACCATCAGCCCTCCTTTCTTTGGCACACATTGGACCGGAGAGGTCCATGAGCTATCGGAAATTGGATAAACCACACCAGCATCATGCCAAACTCTTTCTTTACCACTTCTTGCATCTCCTCATTTAGTGTTCTTTGATGTTCAAGTGAAGGCATTGTATCCTCCTCCAAGATGATTTTATGCATGCAAAATGCGGGTCTTATCCCCCGAATATCCACCAGAGTCCATCCTATTTCCCTTTTTCGCCTTTGAAGCACCTCCAAATTGGCCTGAACCTACAAGTTAGTAAGTCAAGAAGAAAGAAAAACTGGAAAAGCTGAATTAGAGCCCAAGAATTCATACCTGAGGTGTGGAGGAAGTGGCTTCAACTCCAACACCGGTGGCTCATCAATCGATGGCTTTGTTGGTGGAGTTTCGCAGTTTTCAAGATCCAAAGATAACTTCATAAGCTCATATGAATATGAATCCATACCATGCAGTGGATTCACGCACTCGACTCTACTAGCATTATCATCGACATCCATGTTAAGAAGCACGGCCTCAAGAGGATCTTCAACATTTATCATGGAACTTGTATCATCCACTATCACAGTTGTGACAATGTCCATAAATGAACACACCTCCGTGCCATTGGGTTGCCTCACTGATTTGCAAACATGGAATACCACCTTCTCATCTCCCACTCGGAATGTCAACTCACCCGATTCAACATCAACCAAGTCCTTCCTCGTAGCTAGGAAAGGTCTCCCAAGAATAATCAGCACTTCAAAGTCCATCTCACAATCCAATATGACCAAGTCAGTCGGCAATATGAATTTATCAACAAGGACTAGAACATCATCAATTATGCCCAAGGGTCGCTTCATTGATCGATCCGCCACTTGAAGTATCATTGAGGTTGGCCTAGGTTGCCCGATTCCAAAAGTCTTGAAGACAGAATAAGGCATCAAATTTATGCTAGCCCCCAAATCACAAAGGGCCTTGGCGAAATTTGCACTACCGATAGTGCAAGGGATAGTAAAAGCTCCGGGGTCCTTAAGTTTCGGGGCCATAGAGTGCACGATAGCGCTCACTTGATGAGTTATCTTAATTGTTTCTCACTCCATTGACCTCCTCTTTATTACCAAATCTTTCATAAACTTTGCATACCCCGACATTTGCTCAAGTGCCTCAACCAAAGGGATATTGATTGTGAGGCTCTTCATCATGTCAATGAACTTTTTGAACTGATTGTCACTCTTTTGCTTTTCTAACCGTTGAGGATAAGGTGGAGGTGGTCTATGAAAAGGTGCCTTGGCTTTGGGCACCACCGGCTCGGGCATATCAATCAAGTGTTCCCTAGACGGGTTCACAGAATCTTGTGTTTCCACCCGGCCTCATCAATGTCTATCCTCACCTTATTGTTCACATTTGTTTCAACCACATCTTCAACAATCAAAGCACCCACATCTTCTTGGAACCTAACATCATCCTTCACAACTTGATTTTCATTCGAGGCATACACATCACTGCCTCTCCCACTTCTTGTTGTAACCGTCATCACACGATTGTCACCTCCCTTTGGGTTCACTACCGTATCACTTGGTAGAGCACTCTTAGGTCGAGTATTCAACGATTGAGAGATTTGGCCTAGTTGCACCTCCAAATTCTGAATAGAGGTATTGTGGGAAGCCAATTGAGCATCGGAGTCTTGGTTCTTCTTCATCATTTGTTTGAGCATCATTTCTATTCTCCCCATATCACTACCGGAAGAAATAGACCCTTGAGATTTAAAGGGAGGTGGATTGTTTGGTTGTTGGTACATGGTGGGGGGGGGTCCTTTGAAAGCCTTGCCCCCGGTTGCCTTGGTTTTCGCAATTATTCCACCCTCCTTGATTGTTGTTGTTGCTCCAATTATTATTGTTCCCATTCTAATTGCCTTGATTGTTACCTTGGTTACCCCAATTGTTATTTTGATTGTTGTTGTTCCAACTTCCACCACCTTGTTGTTGGTTGTTATTAGTCCAATTACCACCGCCTTGTTAATTGCCCCAATTTCCTTTGGTAGTTATTGACATTTTGACATTCCTCGCTTTGGTCATCATAGCACTCATTCAAATAACCACCACCATCATTATTGTTGTCAAATTTCTCACAATTACCTTGAGGTTGTTGTTGCCCTCTTTGCCTCCTTTTTAACATAGTAACACCTTCCATTGCATTGACTTGGCGGGGGTTTTGGACTTGCTGCAATTGTGCGTTCGCCAATTGGTTCATAGTTGTTGTAAGCTCGGCAATAGCTTGTCCATGATTGTGCAATTCCTTGTGCAAATGGGTGATCGTGGGATCACCTTGGGTCACATTTGCTTGCCTTTACCATGCTAAAGAGGTGTCGGCCATTTCATCAAGTACATCACATGCCTCTTGGTAAGAAAGTTTCATGAAGTTTCCCCCGGCTAATTTGTTCACAATGCACTGATTTGTGGAGTTGATGCCCTGATAAAAAGTTTGTTATATCATCGCCTCGGTCATTTCATTTTTAGGGCACTCCTTCACCATTGTTATATATCTTTCCCATATCTCGTCCAAAGGTTCTGTTGGCTCTTGCTTGAAGGCTAGGATTTCATCACGAAGAGACGCTATATGACTTGGAGAAAAGAACTTGGCAATAAATTTGTCCGACAATTCATCCCATCTGGAGGTAGAATGATTGGGAGCCTTTCTAACCAATCTAACGCTTTACCCCGAAGAGAGAATGGGAAAAGCCTCTATCTTAATGCATCCTCGGATACATTTGTTTGCTTGCTACCCCAGAATGTATCTACAAACCCCTTCAAGTGCTTGTAAGCATTTTGGTTGGAAGCACCCGTAAAATGCCCTCTTTGCTCGAGTAAGGTCAATATGACATTTGTGATTTGAATGTTCCTCGCCCGGATTCGAGGAGGAACAATGGCACTCGCATATCCTTGATTCGGGAGGACTCTTCGAGCCACTCTTTGCGGTGGCGGAGAAGGGTCTGGAATATTATTGTTCCCATTTGCATTGGCCTGACGGCCTCTACGTGAAGCTTGAGGTAAGAGAAGCTCATCATGATCAAGATCGTCTACCCCCTCCCCTGCATACACATATCCAAGAGGGTCATTGGCATTGAGAGTCATTTGTACCTGAGTAATCGACACAAAAAAGTTAGTAAACAAGAAGGAAAGCGAAGCAAAACATTAAACTAAATAAAGAGATAGTCAACGCCGTAAGCTCCCCGGCAACAGCGCCAAAAAGTGATCGCTACCAACTTGACGCTACACCAAGGTAGGAAGAGCAGGTCGTAATAACTTTTACCCGAATAGAGGTCGGGATCTATTTCCTCAAGGAGCTGGTACTGGAGTTGGATTTTCTATCTAGTCTAGAGATGTGTTTGTACTCCTAATGTCACTTCAAACATTTTTGGTTTTTGATTTTTATAACTACTACTATAAAACTAATGATTAACACTAAATTTTGCTACGAGAATATTGCTAATTTGTATCTAATGTGAACAAAGGCACTAGGGTTGTGACACTACCTTGGTGGCTAATTCACGGGCAGATGCTACTAAGGATAGATTGACATATTTGGGGCCTATGCTATAACTGTTGCACAATTGTACCCACTCTCACACCTCTCGGTAGAGAGAGGGATTTTGCCCTATTAGCTCTATCGAGACCAATTGGGTAGGCCAATTTGATCAAGCAACTAGGGTTCAAGTAGGGTGATTACTCACTTGAGATTTAACCCATTAATTGGGACTATCATTTCTCATGAGTCTATCACAATTCCTTGTTGGGTCAATTTTGGGGTGATAAACTCTCTTTCTCAAGAAAAGTTAGACCCACTAAGCTTGAATCGGTGTTTGCAACCACAAATTCGAAATTAAAACATAAAATTAACTCAAATTGCAAACACCCATAATCATTCTAACCCTAGATGGCAACAACTATCAATTACCCATACTAGGGTAGAGCCACAACCCTAACTAATGGGTTTAGCTACTCATGCTAGCTATAGAAAATTGAAGAAATAGATGAATAACTAAGCATATTAATTAATTACTAAGAAGAAATCACAATAATCTATTGTTAATGAAGAGCAAAACTGCCAAAAATGGCTACAAACCAAGTCTCACGAGCGCAGCTAAGTCTGGACTATAAAGCTTGACCTAAAATGGTAAAATATTCTATTTATACTAGGCTGGAAAACTGGATAAAAATACCCCTACGCGGTCAGTGCAGCCCACACAAAATGGACCACGACCACACTGGCTCTTGGACATCACATTTATACTTCTCTGAACTTGAGCACCGCGGATCGCATGACAGTGTACCGTGGCCGTGGTGGAAGTTGGAGCGGTCCGCACAAGTACGATCGCGGACCGCATTGCTTGGAACTAGCATTTTGTCAACTTGCTGAATCTCTGCTCCGCGGACCGCACAAAAGAGTAGCGCGGTCGCGGAACCTGACCGTGGACCGCGAGAATTGTATCGTGCCCACATTGCCTCCAGCTTAAATTTGTCAACTCTTTGAACCTTCTAGCGCGGCCGCATTCACTTTTGCGCGGTCTGCACTAGGTTTTCTTTTCCTCAATTCACTTAGTCTTTGATACTTGAGCAGGTTTCACTTCTTTTTGAGTTGATCTTTGACATTTGTCATTTTGTCGATCAAACCTGCAATCAAACACAATTTGTGAGCATTTTGGGACTACTTTGTAGCAATTTATAACCAAATCATAGACAAGTAGAGGCATAAAACATGTTAGAATCCCGACTTATCATTACGGCATGCAACCCGATCCCACCTGTCAACCCCTATTACTCTTCAACACATATCACCCTTATTCCTCCTGCTGCGGAGCGCAAACCGATCCTACTTATCCACCCTTATTACTCTTTATTGCGGCGTCAACCCAATCTCATCATATCGTACTATTATGGTGTGCAACCAGATCCCAATTTACAATTCAACACAATTCACAAGGATAAAGACAAGTGTTTCACAAACTAAGCCAAATCCTCAAATGTTATTATACCTCAGCTCACACAACGAGATATCACTACAATTAAAAAACTTCGCCCGTGTAAAATACTAAGCGAGACCAACCAAGGTGTAGCACGAGGAACCCATAAACCAATAAAGATCAACAAAATAATTACACTAAACCAGGAAAACAATTGAATACTACAATAAAGAGAGCAACGATTAATATAAATAAGTAGGAATGGAAGCATTTATGAGCAAGTAGCAATTAAGGCCTGAAAGCATTTACGAGCATGTAGCAATTTAGAAATGGAAACAACTACAAGCAGGTAGCAATTAAGACAAAGACTACTATAATAGGAAATAGGGGAGGGAAACTGCTAAACATGGTAATTTTGGTGGCGCAAGGTATTCGTCACCACACCTATACGCCACACACATGGAATTTCACATAGAAAATAAACCGGCGATTCCTATTCTCTCGAGTCAAGGTTAGACCAAACACTTACCTCAAGGCAACAGGTTATGCAACACTCAATCACCGCTTTACCCCTCGATTCCACCACCAATCCGCTTGTATCTAGCATCAATTTACTTAATAACATTAGTAAATGCTAAGTAAATTATTCATAACGCATGAATTTAGACTTTCCAATTTTTTTCCCAAAAAGTCAAAAATGACCCTAGGCCCGCTTGGTCCAAATCCAAAGTTTGGACCAAAACCCCATTATCCATTGACCCACAAGCACGGATATGCAATTGGTTTTGGGATCCAACCTCAATTTCAGGTCAAAATCCCCATATTTCAATATTCCTAATTTCTACCCAAAATTCCTTTTCACTATGAAAACCCTAGATTCTAGGATGAAATCTTGTAAAAAAAGTTAGGGAGTGAAAGAAATGAGTTTAAAATCACTCACATATGATTTAGGGAAGAAAGGGTATTTGAAAATTCATCTTTTTTGCTTTAGGGTTTTGAAAAAAATGAAAATGGATGAAAAGTCCCACTTATATAGCCCTCACAGATCCTCAGAACGTTTACCGCGGAAAAAGGGTCGGGGCCGCGAAGCTCATCTGCAGAAACTCTGGCCTTGCCACTGCTGACCGGAAATCCCACCGCAGCAGTAAAATCTCCTATGGGGCCACAAAAATCCACCACGGACTACGATACCCCGATTTAGAGACCTGCATTTTTCTGGAATTATGCAGCACAAGTCTTTTCCTAAGTCCACACACCCCGATGCGTATCCAAAACTCACCCGCGCCTCGAGGGTCCAAAACAAACATGCACGCAAGTCTAAAAACATCATATGGACTTGTTCGTGCGTTCAAATCATCAAAATAACATCAACAACTACGAATTTAACTTCAAATTCATAAAATTCTTTAAGAACATCAAAATTTACATTTTCTCAACTAAAGGTCCAATTTATACCAAATCAACTCTGATTCCTACCAAATTTTATAGATTTGACTTAATTATTATTTTAAACCTGTACCGAGCTCCAGAACCATGATACGAGTCTGATTGAATCAAAAACACACACCATTTCATTTCCAAAAGCCTTTATATTTTCCAGCAAATAATTTTATTTAAAAAATTCTTTTCTTGGGTTAGGGACCTCAGAATTTAATTTCGAGCATACGCCCAAGTCCCATATTTTACTACGGACCTTACGGGATAATCAAATCACGGGTTCGTATCCGTTTACCACTAATATCGATCGAAGTCATCTTTAAACAATTTTAAAGGCCAAATTCATTATTTTTTCTTGAATTTCTCACAATCAATTTTTGGAAACGCGCCCAGACTGCTAACGCAAATCTAGGTGAGACAAAATGAGGTTTCTAAGGCCTCGGAACACATATTTGACTGTTAAAACAAGAGATGAACTTTTGGGTCTTCACATTCTCCACCTCTAAAACAACCATTCATCTTCGAACGGACATAGAAAAGTACCTGAGTCGGTGCAACGATAGGGATATCTACTCCACATATCGGACTCGGACTCCCAAGTCGCTGCCTCAACAGGCTGACCTCTCCACTACACACAAACTAAAGGTAAACTCTTTGATCTCAACTAACGATCCTGTTGGTCTATAATAGCTACCAGCTCCTCCTAATAGGTCAAGTCCGTGTCCAACTGGACAGTGCTGAAGTCTAACAGGTGGGATGGATCGCCGTGATACTTTTGAAGCATAGACACGTGAAACTCTTGATGCACAACTGATAAACTCGATGGAAACACAAGTATGTAAGCCACATTTCCCACTCGATCAAGAATCTCAAAAGGACCGATGAACCTAGGGCTTCGCTTTCCCCTCTTCCGAAATCTCATCATGCCCTTCATGGGCAATACCTGAAGCAACACTCGCTCTCCAATCATGAATGCCACTTCACGAACCTTATGGTCGGCATAACTCTTTTCCTGGACTGAGCTGCATGAAGCCTATCCTGAATTATCCTAACCTTGTCCAAGGCATCCTGGACTAAATTTATACCTAACAACCGAGCCTCTACGGGCTCAAACTACCAAACCGGCGACCGACACTGTCTACCATATAATGCCTAATAGGGAGCTATCTGGATGCTCAACTAATAGCCATTGTTGTAGGCGAACACCGCTAATGGAAATAACCAATCCGAAGAACCTTCAAAGTCAATAACACATGCTCAGAGAATATCGACCAAAATTTGAATAGTACGCTCGGACTGTCCGCCGTCTGAGGATGAAATGTTGTGCTCAACTCGACCCATGTACCCAACTTATGATAGAATGCTCTCTAAAAATGCGAGATAAATTGTGTACCTCGGTCAGAAATGATAGACATGATCATACCATGAAGATGTATAACCTCCCGGATATAGATCTTAACTAACCTCTTTAAAAAATAGGAGACTGCCATAGGAATGAAATGCGGTGACTTGGTCAGCCTATCAACAATAACCTATACCGCATCGAAATTACTCTGAGTCCGTGAGAGTTCAACAACAAAATCCATAGTGATACTCCCCCACTTCCACTCAAGAATCTCAATCTTCTGAAGCAACCCACTAGGTCTCAGATGCTCACACTTTACCTGCTGATATTTCAAACACCGTGCTACATACACAACAATATCCTTCTTCATCATCCTCTACCAATAATGATGTCGCAAGTTCTGCTACATTTTAGAGGCACACGGATGAATAGAATACCAGGAACTATGGGCCTCCTCTAGAATCAACTAACAAATTCCAGCCACATTAGGCAAACAAATATGACCATGCATCCTCAATACTCCATCATCTCCCACTGTGACCTGCGTGGGACCACTGTGCCGCACAGTGTCTCTAAGGACAAGGAAATGAGGGTCATCATATTAACAATCTCTGATACGCTCAAATAATAAAGGTCGAGCGACTTTGCAAGCTAAAACATGACTAGGCTCAGAAATATCCAACCTCACAAACTAATTGGCTAAAGCCTAAACATCCAAAGCAAGCGATCTCTCACCGACCAGAATATACGCAAGGTGGCCAATAGTGGCTGACTTCTTACTCAAAGCATTGATCACTACATTGGCCTTTTCGGAATGATACAAGATGGTGATATCATAGTCGTTCAATAGCACTAACCACCTTCGCTGCCTCGAATTGAGCTCCTTTGGCTTGAACAAATACTACAAACTCTTGTGATCCATGCACATCTCATATGACACGCCATATAAATAATGCCTCCAAATCTTCAGCGCGTGAAAACTGGCTGTTAGCTCCAAATCATGAACTGGATAATTCTTCTCATGAATCTTTAATTGTCATGAAGCATATGCAATAACCTTACCATTCTACATCAACATCGCACCAAGTCCAATACAAGATGTGTCACAATACACAGTATATGGCCCTGATCCTATATGAAAAATAAACATTGGCACCGTAGTCAAAACTTTCTTGAGCTTCTAAAAGCTTACTGTAACGACCCGACCGGTCGTTTTGAGCTCTAGCACGTCGTTCAGCAGTTGGAAGTCATGAATAACTTCATTTCAGGTATATTGACTGGTACAAATTGTTAGAGTCAAATTTTGGGAAATTCAGAGTCAAATTGGAAAGAAACTTTTCATTGTGGCAACCTTAAGTTGAAGAAAATGGCTAAGATTGGAATTTTAAGCAAACGACCTCACAATTGGGATCTGAAGGTTCCAACATGTTCGTATGATGATTTCGGACTTGGGCGTATGTCCGAATTTGGTTTTGGATAACCCGTGAGCATTTTGACGTATATTTTGGAAGTTAGTATTTTAGAAGAATTTCATAAATTTTAGTTGGAAGGTATTTCAGTGTTATAAATGTCCGTTTGGGATATCGAGTCTGGGAATAGCTTCGTATGGTGATTATGGAGTTGGGAGCACGATCGGAAGTGAATTCGGATGTCCGGAGGTAATTTTGAAGTCATTTGGCTAAATATAGAAATTTGAAGGTTTTTGAGAAAATTCGACCGGAAGTGGAAATTTTGATATCAGGGTCGGAATGCTATTCTGAAAATTGGGGCAAGTCCGTAATGTTGAATGTGACTTGTGTGCAAAATTTGAAGTCATTCCGAAATGATTTTGGTAAGGTTTGAGACACTTAGTCTCTTTAAAGGAAGCTTAGGTTGGGAAAGTCAACCGAATATTGACTTATATGTTAGAGGACTCGAAATGCAAATTTTATGGTTCGGATAGCTTCGTTAGGTGATTTGGGACTTAGGAGTGTGTCCGAAATATTTTTGTGATGACCGGTGTAGAATTAAAGTTGAATTGGCAAAGTTAGTATTTTAGGCGAATTCCGGTTGATGGGTGAGATTTTGATCCGAGGGTCGGAATGGAATTCTGAGAGTTGTTGTAGCTTCGTTATGTCATTTTGGACTTGTCTACAAAATTTGAGGTCATTCGGACTACTTTTGACGTGTTTCGGCATCGGATGTGAAAGTTAGAAGTTTCAAAGTTCATAGGCTTGAATCCGAGGTGAATTTAGTATTTTCGCGTTGTTTTTGGTGATTAACTAAGTTTGTGTCATATTACGGGACTTGTTAGTATACTTTGTTGGGATCCCATGAGGCTCGGATAAGTTTTGGAAGAGTTTTTGGAAGATTTTTGCCGTTTTGAGCATAAGCATGTAATGATCTAAAGGTTCATTTTTTGTTCAAGAGATCCAAATTTGATTTCGAGACTTCCGAAATTTTGATAATGAATTATAGCACTGATCTGGAAATTTTGGTCTAATTTCATCAAGTTGCGATTGGGTTTTTGACGCGAAATGTGAGTTAATTGTTTAACGAGTGAAATGAGTATCGCACTGGGCAAATGAGCTCCGAATTGAGTTTCGATTAAAGGGTTGTGTTCGTATTATTATTTGTGACTCATAGGAACAAGAATCGTCTAATTTCGAATTCGTATGTCGGGTTTAGAGCCATTTTAGTGAAACAAAAATTGCTGCAATTTCTTTAATTGCTGCTGTATTTTTCTGCAGCGTGAAAAGTAACCGCGTGTAAACAGTAACCGCGCGTGAATAGTAACCGCGCGTGAACAGTGACCACGCGCGTGAATAGTGCCCCGCGTGAACAGTGATTCCAAAAAAAGAATCTGGGCAGTATATCCGCGATTTTTGGGTCCTTTTCCTCCATTTTTTGAGCATCTTGAGAGCTTTTTGGGAGCAAATGAAGAGGGTTTCAAAGAGAATTGATTGAAGGTAAGGTATTTGAACTTAAAACTCGATTATATTGTGAAATTGGTCTAGAAATTCATGAACATTAAGCCTAAAATTGATAACTAGGGCTTGAGTTTTTAATATTTTAAATTGGGATTTGATACGTCATTTGAGCTCGGATTTGGGAGTTCTTGGTATGTATGGACTCGTGGCAAGACGAGGAATCCGGTAATGTGAGTTTTGTAACTTTTTCGAGAAGCGGTCCTGGGGCTCGGGTTTTGCTAGTTTCGAGATTTTTGCTATTTCTCTATTATTTTCGATTGGGTATTGTTCACTTATCGTATTGTGATGTATTCGCTCTAATTTTGGATAGATTTGACGTGCGTGGAGGCCGATTTGAGGAGCAAAGGCGTCGTGAGCTAGATATTTCACTGTTTCGAGGTGAGTAATGATTTTAAATGATGTCATGAGGGTTTGAAACCCCGGATTGCACAACGTACTGCTATGTTGAGATGAGACACGCGTTGTATGACGAGCGCGGGGTCATTTACTATTGGGGATTGTGACTTGGTCCATCCCGGTTGATATTTTACCGCGTATTTGATAAAGAGTTGTTGTTTTCACCTTGATTTGGGCTTATTTCCATACTTGGGCCTCATGCCAATTGTTTGAAACCCTTTTTGAATTTCCATAACTATTTTTCCTCACTAATTGAAATATTATTTGAACTCAGCCAATTGAATTATACTATTTCATGAACTCAGCTACATTTATACATAACTTGAGATTTAAATGATATTTATAATGTTGTTTGAGCTGAGCACCATTGTTTTACTGATGCTCAAGGGGCTTATGATTATTTTCTGGACTGATTGAGGCCGAGGGCTATATGTGAGGATATGTTGAGTGATGTGAGGAGGCTTCCAGGACTCGAGTGTTATGTGAGGAGGCTTTCAGGCCTCGAGTATGATGTGTGAAGGCTTTAAGGCCTTATGACATTACGCTTGGGCTATAGGAGCCCCTCCGGAGTTTGTATACACCCCTAGTGAGCGCAGGGTTCCCAGGTGAGTTGGGAGTGGGCCCGAGAGGCTGATGTTGTGTTTTGTGAGTTGGGAGTGAGCCCGAGTGGCCGATGTTGTGTTTTGGTGAGTTGGGAGGGAGCCCGTGGGGATGATACTGCGCTGAGAGTTTGTTATGGAGCCCGAGGGGCAAGTTTTTTGATTATTCCTTACTTGTTGAAATTAATTGTCTTCACTGTTTTAAAAGAGATTTATCTGATACTCCACGGTTTATTGTATAATTGATTTTACTGCTTGAGATAGCGTTAATTGTGCCTTTATGAGATTTCATGCTTTCAGTCATTATTTATTCTCATTACTTACTGAGTTGGAATACTCATTTTACTCCCTGCACCTTGTGTGCAGATGCAGGTGTTGATCACCCAGTAGCGGGATATTAGTTGATTAAAGGTATTACTATTATAGCTGAGCAAGGTGACCGCCAGCGTTCGCGGCATCGGACATTGTCTTTAGAATTTTAGAATTTAATTTTTTATATTATTGGCCATGTAGTTGTGTTCAGGTTTTCTTTAGATGCTCGTGACTTGTGACACCCCGGTCGGGTTATGTTGGGCTGTAAACACTGGTTATTATTATTGTCGTTAAGCTATATATATTTATTTATTTATATTTAATAATTGTTAAAGAGACAATTTGGGTTAGTTGGCTGGCCTTGTCTTCACCAGAGGCGCCATCACGACCGGGTTAGGAAATTGGGTCATGACACTTACCTCACACTCGTCTGACCACCTGAACTAGGCACCCTTCTGGGTCAACCTGGTCATCGAGGCTACTGCAGATGAGAACCCTTCTATACACCGACGATAATACCTGCCAAACCCAAGAAACTCCAGATCTCTGTAGCTGATGTGGGTCTAGGCCAGTCCTTGATTGCCTTAATCTTCTTAGCATCCACTTGAATACCCTCTGGTGATACAACGTGACCCAGGAATGCTACCGAACTAAATCAGAACTCACACTTCATAAACTTAGCATACAACTAACTGCCTCTCATAGTTTGAAGAACGACTCGAAGATACTGCTTATGCTCCTCTCGGCTGCGGGAGTAGATCAAAATGTTATCAATGAAGACAATCACAAAGGAATCCAAAGACGACTTGAATACTCGATTTATCAAATCCATAAAAGTTGCTAGTGCATTCGTCGACCCAAATAACATCACTAAGAAATCATAATGCTCGTACCGAGTGCGAAAAGCTACCTTAGGGGTATCAGACGCCTTAATCCTCAACTGATGGTAGCCAGATCTCAAATCAATCTTCAAAAATACCTTGGCACCCTGAAGCTGATCAGACAAATTATCAATCCTCGATAATGGATACTTGTTCTTGATGGTGACCTTGTTCAGCTGTCGATATTCTATACACATCCTCATCAATCCCTTTTTCTTCAGGAAAAACAGCGGCACACCCTAAGGTGAGACACTATGTTTTATAAAGCCTCAAGCATGTCTTGCAATTGTTCTTTCAATTCTTTCAACTTCAGTAGGGTAATACGATATGGCAAAATAGAAATGGGCTGAGTGCCCGGAGCCAAATCAATGCAAAAGTCAATATCACTGTCGGGTGGCATCCCCGGTAGGTCTACTGGAAATACCTTCAGAAACTCATGAACAACGGGCACAAAATCCATAGAAGACACCTCAGCACTAGAATAGCAAACATACGCCAAATAGGCCAAACACCCCTTTTCAACCTTACGTCGAGCCTTCATATATGAGATAATACTACTGGTAGAATGACCAGGAGTCCCTCTCCACTCCAAACGAGGCAACCCCGGCAATGCTTAGGCCAAAGTCTTTGCATAAGAGTCTAATATAGCATGATAAGGTGACAACCAATACATCCCCAAAATGACATCGAAGTCTACCATATCGATAAGTAGGAGATCTACACGGGTCTTAAGACCCCAATAATGACCATGCATGAACGATATACACAATCTACTATATAGAATCATCCACCGGTGTAGACATATAAATAGGAGCACTCAAAGAATTACGAGGTAAAACCAAATACGAAGCAAAATAAGAAGACACATAGGAGTATGTAAACCTTGGATCAAATAAAACTGAATCATCTATGCTGCATATGAAACCGTACATGTGATAACGGCATCAGATGCCTCGGCCTCAGGCATGGCTGGGAAAGCATAACATTGGGGTTGGACCCCACCACCCTGAACTATATCTCTGGGATGGCCTTCTACTGGCTGGCCTCCATCTTTAGCGGCCTGGCCTCCACCCCTAACGGCCTGACCTCTACCTCTAGCGGGCTGACCCTTACCTCTGGCTCCTTCTCCCGTGCCTCTAGCTGGCTAGGCAGGTGGTGCTAAAATCATGGCACACGAACTTTGCTGTTGTGACTAAACACCCACTAATCTCGGACAATCCCTCTGGATATGACCATACTCACCGCACTCAAAATATCTACCTAAATGTTGTAGATGAGGAAACAGAGACTGACCCTGGCGGGCTGACTGACCATGATAATAGCTCTGAAGAAGAGGTGCTCTGATAGGAGCTGGCTGTCTTGAAGGAAGTACATAAGAACCATACCCCATTGAAGCTCCATGAGATACCTGAACTGCTGAGTGAAACGGCTTGGGAGGATGGCCCCAACCAAAAGAATTCCTGCGTCCAGGCGAGGCACCACTGAACCTACCCAAATGGCGAGTCCTCTTATGTGACCCCTGACTTCTCCCTTGAGCTAGAACTGTCTCAACTCGCAGAGCCACATTGGTCGCATCCTGGAAAGAAATCTCGCTTCCGGTATCATTAGCCATCTGTAATGTGATAGGCTAAGCGAGTACTTTAATAAACCTCCTCATCGTCTCCCTCGCGGTAGGAAGTACAATAAGAGCATGATGGACCAAGTCAAAGAATCTTGTCTTGTGTTGAGTGACGGTTATATAACCCTGCTAGAGATGCTCAAACTACCTCCGATAGTTCTCCCTCTGAGTGAAAAGGAGAAACATCTCTAGAAATAGCTGAGAAAACTGATCCCAAGTCAAAGCAAGTGACACGGCTGGTCTAGCCAAAAAATATCCCTCCACCATTTCTTGGCGGAACCTGATAAGTTAAAGGCAACGAAGTCGACCCCAATGGTCTCCACTATCCCCATGTTTCGAAGAACCTCATGGCAACTGTCCAAATAGTCCTGGGAATCCTCTGAAGATGTACCGCCAAAGGTAGTAATGAAAATCTTGGTGAACCTGTCCAACCTTCACAAAGCGTAAGCAGACATAGCTGCTCCATCACCGGTCTGAGCAACCATACCCGGCTGAAGTACTCCAAATGGCGGAGCTGCTGGAGTTTGAAACTGAGGAGATATCTGCTCCAAAGTGCGGGTAACGGGAGTCTATGCTCCTTCCCCAGCCTGAGAGATGGCTGGTGCTACAGGAAGTATGCCTACCTCGGTGACACTCTCTACAAGGCCCACTAGATGGACTAGAGCGTCCTAGAGTGCCTGGGTGGCGATGAACCCCTCTGGGACCTAAGCTAGCCCTGCTGAAACTGTCTGGGACAAAACTTCATCCTCAAACTCTACCTAAGGCTCTACCGCTGGTGATGTTGCTCAAGATCTGGGTAGAGCCTTGTCTCTACCTCAGCCTCGAGCACGACCACGGCCTCTACCCCTTGTAGGAGCTGCTACTAGGGGCTCGGGCTGCTGATCAGCTGATGAAGCAGTACATGTTCTCACCATCTCCGAAAAAACAGAGTGGAAGTTCAACTGGCATTGAGAAATCTCTTGTTACCCTTGTTACTGCTCAAGAAATCTCACCACTTTTAGTTCTCATTGTTGCGGTGTGCAACCCGATCCCACCTGTCCACCCTTGTTACTGCTCAATAAATATCACCTGTATTCCTCCTATTACGGCACGTAACCCGATCCCACCTATCCATCCTTATTATTCATTATTGCGACGTGAAACCCAATCCCATCATATAGTACGGTTGCGGCATGCAACCCGATCCCAATTTACAATTCAACGCAATTCACAAGGATAAAAACAAGTGTTTCATAAACTAAGCCTAATTATTATTCCTACCAAGTCCCTTATTTTACTACCCTACGGGACCGTCAAATCAAGGGTCCGGGTCCGTTTACCAAAAATATTGACCGAAGTCAACATTAATCAATTTTAATATCCAAATTCATTACTTTTTTTTAAATTTCACATAAAAGCTTTTCGAAAATACGCCCGAACTGTGCACTCAAATCGAGATAAAATAAAAAGGAAGGTTTTAAGGTCTCGAAACATATATTTGACTTCTAAAACAAGAGATGACCTTTTGGATCATCACACTTTGAGTTACTATAAGTACTTTAATTTTAAAAAGCTGAAATTTTTTAAATGATTAATTCAAGAATATGATAAATAGTAAGTATTAGTATTATTGTGTTTTCTGATGACAAGAGTGGGTTACTCTAGGATGGTACAATATGCTTTCATATTGATTGATCCATCTTTTTCTCATTGGTTTCTTTTATCGAATCATTTTTAATTATATTTTTTACTTTACCATTTTTACTAGAATATTATTTATTTAAATTTTCCCTAGTATTAAGGGTAACACTGTAAACTAAAAATTTGTGGTGCTTACACCTCACACCATGGAGCTTATAGCTTTGTGCTCGCTTTTTACTTGTCATACTTTGTGCTCGCCTCTTACTTGTCATACTTTTTTATTTTGTGTTGCTATTATGTCATTTTAGACTCCTTTGTGCATTGAACCTAAGGTTAGATCTCTTCTGCATCTATTATTCTATCTAGAAACTTGTGGATTTTCTGCATCTAGGAAGCAACTTCCAATAGTTTTGCAGTCTTTGGGTTGTATGGCACAATATTCTGTTTTAGCATTTCAAGCACATGAAGAGGTGGTTGTTACCTTCCACATTTTCGTACGTTAAAATTTTGTCGTAAGTTAATCGACGTAATTCCAAGAAAAAGATTATTTGGAGATTATAAGGATTATGCTATTTCAAATAAGTAATAAGTAAATTCGTAAAGGTGAAAAGGGAAGCAAGTCAAATAAAATAAATTTTTGTCAAAGATTGGCATGTTGTGATAAAATATGGCTCGAGCTATAATACTCGGTATTTATGGACTAGTACCACACAAGCTACAACATCACCATAAGAGTAAGGTGCATAAGGTTTGTGAAAAGTGAGTAATATTTTAGGTAAGTGAAAATAATTCTCAATTTTGCGAATAATTGATTAATTACCGGGTAATGGGACTTTACCTAATTAATTGGAGATATATTTGGATAAGATTAATAAATAATTGTGATTAAGGCCAAAAAGGCCCAAAACGTGGCTGTCAAGGGACTAATAAAGAAGTGACTCTTAGGTCATTATTCAAGGTGTCAAAAATTAGTATATTTAGTTGGCTTAGTCACCATACAAGGTGGGGCCCACAAGTCATAGTGTTAAAAAGTCTTTCGTATATTATTAAGTAAGATACACATATTTGCTAGGTAAAGAATGAATTCTAAATTAGCTAATATGAAGCCTTCTTTCAACGTGAGTTCTTTGAATCTTCATGGGGGATTTCTACGAAAAGTGAGTTAGTGGTTGATGATATAATCCCAAAACTCAATAAGGAAAGTTCACATTGCAAAATTTTTCATAACGCAGATATAATCCGAATTGGCCAAAAATGGCATGGACGTTTGTCTTTCATTTGGAGAATTTCCAATCGGGCACTTGGAGGATTATGAAGAAATTGAATACGTGATTTACAATGGTCGGATATATAACGTGAGATTTTGCGATTCTAAAGAAATACAGTACAATCTTTCTCAAGAATATAACACAAATATTTTTTCCTACTCCAATCGTGCCGTTACGTGCTTTGTCGTAATTGACATGTATTAGAGGGATTGTCAAGATAATCGACTCAGGTATGTTAAGGCTATCCCTTCTTTCTTTTGGCATGACCCACATGATACGAACGAAACGTACAAATGCACAAATTCCAAAAACGACTCTATTCATAGAAGTATTAGACATATCTATGTTCTTGAATTTTAATGTGTCATAATATTTTATCATCTATTCATGGGTCTCGAAAAAATATAAAGTTTAAAAAAAAAGTTTACTTTATGATATTGCTCAAAGACAAAATTATCTTATGAAACTCCGAAAGATCTTATCAACGTACTTTTCATACATCGCATTCATGTGCATTGACCCATGACCAGAAGATGTTATATACGCGTATATATGTAGATGTATGTATATGGGATATAGGAAAAGGTTACGGCGTTATATACGCACCACCACCTGATCAGCTGGTATATGATGATGATGTGGCCCATAATGGCTGAAATATGATTTAAATGGCGTTATATATGTGTATAAATATAGGTGTATATATATATATATAGGTATATATATATATATATATACACACACACACACATATATATATATATATACATATGTATGTATATGGGATATGGAAAAGGTTATAGCGTTATATACGCTCCACTACCTGATCAGCTGGTATACGATGATGATTTTGCCCATGGTGGCCGATATGATATGATGGGATACCGTCAGAAGCTGATGATATTATGAAACATGTATCTATGCACGACATGACATTCATATGCATATGCATGATGCTAAAAGTAATTTATGATTTACAAAGTTATTCAGACTTACAGGTTGAGTCATATACTCTATATTTCTTACATGTCTTTTATATACTTATTTATGTGCCTTACATACTCGATACATTATTCGTACTGACGTCCCTTTTGCCTAGGGATGCTACGTTTCATGCCCACAGGACCCGATAGAAAATCAGAGACCTCCAAGTAGGCTATCAGCTCAGCGAAAGATGTTGGTGCGCTCCATTTGCTTCGGAGTTTCTCATTTGGTTAGTATAATTTAGACGTGTATTATTTGGTAAGGCGGGACTTTGTCCCAACCTTTACAATATTTATTTATTCTTAGAGGCTTGTAGATATTTATCGTGTACATAAAAGATTGAACAGCCTTGTCGGCTTATGTTTTGAGTTTAAAGGATCATGTCAGCCTATTTGTCGTGTGTATATGATGATGTAATAATAAAGATACATTACGTTGGTACTCGGTTAAGTAAGGTACCGGGTGCCCGTCGCGGCCTATTGGTTTGGGTCGTGACAAAAGTGGTAGTAGATTCTTGTTTATGGGTGTGTCGTGCACCACACTTATAAGCAGGAGGCTACAGGACATTTAGGATTGTCGCTCTTTCTACTTACTCTAGATCGTGTGGTAGAACTCAGTTGTAAGAATTCAAATTCCTAAACTCTATCTTATTCGCAGTACAATGATACCTATATCCAAAAAGACGTTTGGAAAGAGAGATAGCAGTGGAAGAGCTGAGTCAGAAGAATTCAATTTTTGTATTATATCTACGATAAGTAAATGTGAGGTCTTTAGCAGATCATGTGTGT
The DNA here is from genome assembly GCA_026770625.1 of Nicotiana glauca. Classification (NCBI taxonomy): domain Eukaryota; kingdom Viridiplantae; phylum Streptophyta; class Magnoliopsida; order Solanales; family Solanaceae; genus Nicotiana; species Nicotiana glauca. The sequence goes on from MU709603.1 coordinate 175,548, forward strand.
ACTAAGATGTTTAAGCCTCTTGATAAGGAGCCTTAATGCAAGAATATCTATCCACTTTCATGGTGAAAGACAATGAGAATCTCAGAATATAAGTACAAGTTTCAACAAGTAAAGGAAGTAAGGTGAAAGAGTGTACGAGGTACCCATCTAATGAAGATCATCCTTATGTACCATTCAGGAAAGGAGATATAAGTATTTTGAGTTACCTTCAACAATAACAAAGGTATGTACAATTGGCCACACCGATCTAAGTTATGACCTATGGGCGCTAACAAGTATAGTTAAGAGAAGGACGGGATATCAAGATCCGGCTGGGGTTAGGGTAACCCAAATTGGTGAATGGATTGCTTGCATTAGTTGACATTGCCGAGGTATATTACAAAATGTGCTTCTAGATCTCCTTGCGAGACATCCAGATTGTTGCATTCTAGAATATTACAGTTAGATGTGAATACTAGCATTATAAAAAAATAGAAGATACACACTGAAAGCCTGGATGGGATAAATATTACCTTAATTGTGGCTCTCATCCCTAATAGAGCGAGGATGTTGAGCAACCGAAAGAGCCATTGGATGGAGCAAAGAGAAGCTAAAAATGAAAGAATATCGTATTGAAGTTTTCACAAGTAAAGAGATATGCAGAAATATTAATAGAGTAATGAGAAGAGAGATAAGGAAGCATTACGGATAAGGTGTGATACATGGATGAAAACGATACATTCTTACAGAACCTATAGTCAAATGAAGAAAGAGACGAAAGGTGGTGGGCCTTAAGACAACGAAAGACTATAGGCCATAAGGTTATATACTCATTTAGAGAAATAAGTTTGTGACTTCAAAGTGACTACCAGAGGGGAGAGTAAATTCCCAGAGTAATAGAAATCAGTATGGACTGGTAAACAAGATAAACTAAATATCAATTAGGGACTGAATAATTGGAAAGTACTCGGCATCATGGGAATTTCAGATTTCATTCCGGCGATAGTAGAATGGACCACATAAGAAGATTCACGATGAATTCAAAGAATATTCATTCAGGGAGACGCTTTCCTAAAGCAAGCAATATGAGAAAGGTTAAGCTTAAGAGGCTGTATGTGCTAGTTATGCTAAGTGTCACCCTCGCGAGTAAGGGAATTTTTCATCCTTGGTACAGAAGAGTTGTTGCAAGGTGAATAAGGATCATTGATGTTGAGAAAAGACGCCAAAGGTGAATAGGTAAAATATCTATAGGTAGATCCTCGTGGCTTCAACTTTTAGTACACCCCTAAAGGGGGGAAATATCGGGTAATGTGGCATTAAGTTAGAATTAAGTGGTTCTAGTGATTATGAAGTGGTAAAGGAAGAATGCGATAAATGAAAGAGGAATGAGATGGCACTTATCCAAATCTTACAGATATGCTACGATTCAAGAATATTGTGCAATCACGACGTCAAGGAAAGGAAGTAGAGGTTCCTGCCCGAGCTGTTATTAATAAATAAGGAGCCAGTGCGAGACGTAGGTTAACAACAACAACAATAACAACTACCTAGTAAAATCCCACATAGTAGGGTCTGGGGAGGGTAATGTGTATGCAGACCTTATCCCTGCCCCGATAGGGGCAGAGAGGATGTTTTTTATAGAACGAGACGTAAGTTAAAACAAAGGAAATAACCGAAGAAAGATTACGAGGAATATTGATATGAGAATGGGCCAATGAGTAGTTAGTGGTCAGGAAGATACCAGTTATGGCTAAATAGGAGGTTACAGACGAGTCATCAGATCATGTAAGATAAACATAGTATAACCCAACGTGAAGAATTCAGCCTCAAAGAATATCATTATAATAGTTGAGATATATTCAAACAAGAGTCGAAGTAGTTAAAGGTACCGTATGAGTGTTACGGGGATAAAAGAAAGTGTCACTAAGAAGACAGTCAAAATATTAGTTCAGAACCAATAATACAAGCACAAAGGCATGGATAAAAGAAATTACAGATAATTATAGGCAAGTAAAAACATCAAAAAAAGTTTGGAATAAGCTCACAGCTTTACAAGAGTCAAGGGTTCTCCCTAAGTACTACAACAAAAGGCTAGCTGAGGAGATAAGAAAGGATGCTTCGACCTAAGCACAACGACCTAAAGAGAAAATGGTCGTGTAACAACAATCTCGCAATAACATTAAAATCATTTCAAAGCAAAGTGGCACCTACCATGGTTAATGAACGGAAAGTAAAAATTAAAAGTGATATTCGAGATCATATGAGTTGCAAGAAACCTCTAGCACGTATGGGCACTAAGATGAGCTAAGTATGGACGCAACAAGGGGTAGAAGGATCGGGAAAAATAATAGCTTATGTTGAAAGAAAGCTAAAATGGAACGAAAGAAATTATTCGATCAATGATCCAGAGTTGGTTACATTATGAACGCACTTAAGGGTTCGGATTTTTATACATGCAGCATAAACAAACATAGAAGATGTTGTTTTACGTTAAAAGAAAGAATTGAGCCCAAGTCCTAAACGAAAGATTAAATTTTTAAAGGATTGCATCATGCATGTTCCTCGGCGCCCGTGAAAGGATAAATAGGATAACTAATACCATGAACCACAGATCAGAAGATAGCTTAAGCCTACATAAAGTTTGATCAGAGGAAAGAGGAAACTAAAAGTTTGCATCAACTAAGTGAATCAGGAGTTTGATATTGAACTCGGAAAATTATGGACATAGTGATTGAGAACATATCAGAATCACTCTTAGAGGTGCAAGTGAGATAGCGCAACAATAATATTCTATAATGGCTCTACGATAAAGCCAGTTAAAAAATACTAGCCTCATAAGAACTCACTATGGAACTCCCACCGGATTGTATAGGCACTAGAGATGCAAGTATTAAAATAGAGCTTCAAATTGTGGATGTGAATTCTACCTATATGGAAGGAAGGTCATGAAGGATATAGAAGAAATGATGCGAAACTTTAAAATAAGTAAGGTAAAGGTGAAAGACGTACGATATACTCAGATGCAGAAGGATGTGAATAGTCCATACTTCGGATAGAAGGCTCAAAGCGCGGGGATTGAATATCCAGGAATGATAGTTGCATCGTCAGTGGCATACTGTCTAGCCTATGGTTTCTAAGTACCCAAAGATCTAATTAGAGAGTAAAAAAAGAGTTAGAGACGATGCAGTGTCTCGCCTGATATTTTAGACAACCATAAGGGAATTGATCGCAAGCTCTAATACGATAGAATGAAAAGGTTTTAGAAAAACAAGAGTATATATACGAAGAAGGCAAGTGAAAATGTGATAGAATTTGTTTGGATAACTCCTCGGGATTAAGCCATGAAAAAAAAGGAGCTGATGGTTCATCTAAATTATAGAAAGCTCAATATAGCCTGATAAACTCAAAGGAGTCTAAGACTAGTAGCATTTAGATGATATATGATGCTGCCCTGGTAGTAGAATGATGGTGTAATTATGAAAAATAATGAATGGCGGTTGGGCCTTCGCTTGAGTAATGATTTAAAGAAGAGGAAAAAAAGGAAGAAGAAGAGGATTTCATGAACTGCAATGGACTAAAATACCCATATAAGATGAGTCACATTAAGATGATATAAAGTACGTTTATGGAAGTATAGTATCGCCCCTAGATTGATCAATCTAATTACTCCAAATGTACCTAATGAGACGTGAGACCTATCGCCAGTGTTACTTAAAAGATCAAGTTAGCCGTGGCAGATAATAAATCAATTTTGAGGTGAATCAACAATGGATGAATACAAGTCACAAAGTATGAGGTGAGATTAGGCTGTCATTCTTAAGGTGAAAAAATAATGAGGAAGCGTTAAAGGACTTAGATTTATACCTATGGGATAAGTAACAAAAGTAACCTGGAGTTCGGTAGCAGACCTCAGTCACAATAAATCAGAGTAAGAATTTTGGTATAGTATGACCTATGAAGATGCAGTAAAGTCATACGAATGGATAAACGGATCTATGAAATACGATATAGCAATATTCATAAGTTTAAAAAAAAGGTATCGAGCAAAGAACTTCAAGATATATATAGATGCCTAGAGGGACATCTTGTTAAGATCTGTATAAGTTTATAAAGTGAAGCCAAGAGATTGGCTAAAAGCTGGAGGGAAACGGAGAGAAGAGTCACATAAGTGCACTTACAATGTCAGAGTCATACATGCTGCATGACAGGCGGTAGTAGCAGTTACGAGATTGGAAAGATTTCGACCACAAGTCGTGGTATGAGAAACATGACTAAAGGGGGAAATACCCTAGACTTGGGATTTATTCAGATAATAGTTGCCTATGTGGCTAGAAGAGTGTTAAAGTGTTCGAAAGAACTATGGGTTACGAGAATAATAAGTGCATCAGGCAACATTCGAGGACAAATGTTTCAAAGGGGGGAATGATGTTACATTCCGCATTTTCGTACGTTAAAATTTCGTCGTAAATTAACCGACGTAATTCCAAGGAAAAGATTATTTGGAGATTATAAGGATTATGCTATTTCAAATAAGTAATAAGTAAATTTGTAAAGGTGAAATGGGAAGAAAATCAAAGCAAACGAATTTTCGTCCAAGTTTGGCATGTTGGGATAAAATACGGCTCGAGCTATAATACTCGGTATTTATTGACTAATAACATACAAGGTACCACATCATCATAATAGTAAGGTGTATAAGGTATGTTAAAAGTGAGTAATATTTTATGTAAGTAGAAATAATTTTTAATTTTGCGAGTAATTGATTAATGACCGGGTAAGAGGATATTACCTAATAAATTAGAGATATATTTGAATAAGATTAATAAATAATTGTGATTGGGAAAAAGCCAACTGCCAAGGGACTAAGTAAGAAGTGACTCTTAAGTCATGATTCAAGGCGTCAACAATTAGTATGTTAAGTTGGCCTAGTCACCATACAAGTGGGGCCCACAAGTCATAGTGTTAAAGAGTCTTTCCTATATTATTAAGTGAGATACACGTATTTGCTAGGTAAAGAATGAATTCTAAATAAGCTAATATGAAGCCTTCTTTCAACGTGAGTTCTTTGAATCTTCATGGGGGATTTCTATGAAAAGTGAGTTAGTGGTTGATGATATAATCCCAAAAATCAATATGGAAAGTTCACATTGCACAATTTTTCGTCTCGCCAATAGAATCACTCAACGCAGATATAATCCGAATTGGCCAAAAATGGCATGGACGTTTGTCTTTCATTTGGAGAATTTCCAATCGGGCACTTGGAGGATTATGAAGAAATTGAATACGTGATTTACAATGGTCGGATATATAACGTGAGATTTTGCGATTCTAAGGAAGTACAGTGCAATCTTTCTCGAGAATATTACACAAATATTTTTTCCTACTCCAATCGTGCCGTGACGTGCTTTGTCGCAATTGACGTGTATTAGAGGGATTGTCAAGAGATTCGAGTCAGGTATGTTAAGGCTATCCCTTCTTTCTTTTGGCATGACCCACACGATACGAACGAAAGCTGCAAATGCACAAATTCTATAACGACTCTATTCATAGAAGTATTAGAGATATCTATGTTCTTAAATTTTCATTTGTCAAAATATTTATCATCTGTTCATGGGTCTCAGAAAAATATGAAAGTTAAAAAAAAAGGTTTACTTTGCGATATTGCTCAAAGACAAAATGGTCTTATGAAACTCCAAAAGATTTTATTAACGTACTTTTCATGAATTGCATTCATGTGCATTGACCAATGACCAGACGGCGTTATATACGCGTATATATGTTAATATATGTATATGTGATATGGAAAAAGGTTACGGTGTTATATACGCACCACCATCTGATCAGCTGGTATATGATGATCATGTTGCCCACAGTGGTTGAAATATGATTTAAATGGTACATATATATATATATATATATATATGTTATGGCGTTATATACGCACCACCACCTGATCAGCTGATATACAACGATGATTTTACCATAGTGACCGATATGATATGATGGGATGTCCTCAAAAGCTGATGATGTTATGAAACATGTACCTACGCACGATANATTTCTATGAAAAGTGAGTTAGTGGTTGATGATATAATCCCAAAAATCAATATGGAAAGTTCACATTGCACAATTTTTCGTCTCGCCAATAGAATCACTCAACGCAGATATAATCCGAATTGGCCAAAAATGGCATGGACGTTTGTCTTTCATTTGGAGAATTTCCAATCGGGCACTTGGAGGATTATGAAGAAATTGAATACGTGATTTACAATGGTCGGATATATAACGTGAGATTTTGCGATTCTAAGGAAGTACAGTGCAATCTTTCTCGAGAATATTACACAAATATTTTTTCCTACTCCAATCGTGCCGTGACGTGCTTTGTCGCAATTGACGTGTATTAGAGGGATTGTCAAGAGATTCGAGTCAGGTATGTTAAGGCTATCCCTTCTTTCTTTTGGCATGACCCACACGATACGAACGAAAGCTGCAAATGCACAAATTCTATAACGACTCTATTCATAGAAGTATTAGAGATATCTATGTTCTTAAATTTTCATTTGTCAAAATATTTATCATCTGTTCATGGGTCTCAGAAAAATATGAAAGTTAAAAAAAAAGGTTTACTTTGCGATATTGCTCAAAGACAAAATGGTCTTATGAAACTCCAAAAGATTTTATTAACGTACTTTTCATGAATTGCATTCATGTGCATTGACCAATGACCAGACGGCGTTATATACGCGTATATATGTTAATATATGTATATGTGATATGGAAAAAGGTTACGGTGTTATATACGCACCACCATCTGATCAGCTGGTATATGATGATCATGTTGCCCACAGTGGTTGAAATATGATTTAAATGGTACATATATATATATATATATATATATATGTTATGGCGTTATATACGCACCACCACCTGATCAGCTGATATACAACGATGATTTTACCATAGTGACCGATATGATATGATGGGATGTCCTCAAAAGCTGATGATGTTATGAAACATGTACCTACGCACGATATGACATTCATACGCAGATGCATGATGCTAAAAGTAATTTAGGATTTTACAAAGTTATTCGAACTTATCGGTTGAGTCATGTACTCTATATTGCTTTCATGTCTCCTATGTACTTATTTATGTGCCTTACATACATGGTACATTATTCGTATTGATATTCTTTTTGCCTAGGGACGCTGCATTTTATGCCCCCAATTCCCGATAGACAGGTTGAGAGCACTTTAAAAAGGCTATTAGCTCAGCGGAAGATGTTGGTGCGCTCTATTTGCTTCGGAGTTGCTCGTTTGGTTAGTATAATTTAGACTTGTATTGTTTGGTAAGGCGGGAGTCTGTCCCGACCTTTATGATATTTATGTACTCTTAGAGGCGTGTAGATATATATCGTGTACGTAAAAGATTGTACGGCCTGTCGACTTATGTTTTGAGTTTATAAAGGATGATGTTGGCCTATTAGGCCCTTATTTCATGTGTATATGATGATGTAATAAGAAAGATGCGTTACATTGGTACTCGGTTAAGTAAGGTACCGGATACCCGTCGCGGCTCATCGGTTTAGATCGTGACAGTGGTGGCCCATTTATATCATTGAGGAAATATTTCAACTAACTGATGTGAGTTCCCTTTTTTGACTTGTGTTACTTTTTACCCCAAAAAATAAAAAATATTAAACAGCTACTGATCAAAGGGGAAAAGCATAATAACTGATAGTACTCATGTTCAATTTGATATTTGTAAATTGATGTTTCTTTCCCTACTTGATAATTGATTCCACACTTTGAGCTAATTCAACCCAATAGAATGAGATATTTTAATATGTGCTTTTTGATTACATATTTTCAACGTTTATGTATATTGATTTTTGACCTTGCAATTTTTTTGGGTGACATATAATGTTGTGGTCTTCCATTTTCTGCAATTATAATAGAGTAAAAGCTGTGCGAGGTTAACTGCTTAATGAGTTGGTTTGGCCTTTGAGGATCCATTGTTAAAATTATTAAAAGCATTCATATCATCCTAAGCTAGTATAGTAATATGTATTATTTACTCATGCAATTTAACTTTAGCTAGATAGTGTAGAATTAGCAATTAGCAAAGTGTTACTATTGAGTTTTTGAGATAATGATTGTTCACTTATTTACTAAATAGGAATTTGTCATGCCTCGAACCTGGGCTGTACGTAACACGACATTCGGTGCCTAACTACATGTGTCCGGACGAACCAACTGGCTGGATGAATCAATATTTGATATTATAACTTACTGAATGCGGAAGATAAACTAACACATGCTGATATACTGAAAGTCAGGATAATATAAAGAAAAGTACAAAAAAACTAAAATAAGTCTGAAACATATATGTAGCAAACATTGCTTAACATGAAATGTCTAAGACTCTTATAACTGTTACTCTAGTCTATGAAGCCTCTAATAAAGTACTAAAAACACTAACTGTCTTAAAATACCGAAGACTATTGTCACGACCCAAAATCTAACCTTGGTCGTGATGGCGCCTATCGTATTACAAGGCAAGCCTATTCCCAAAATATTACTACAAAACCAATTATAAGAATTTAATAAAATATTTTCAACAATTTAATTCCCGATAAACTAAACCAACTCTATATATAAATAGTATAAAATACAGAAACGAGTCCTAAACATCGGGGTGTCACTAAGTCATGAGCGTCTAAAACTAAAAACTGAGGTATATAAACTATCTAACTGTCCAAAGAAGAAATGATAAAAGGAGTAACAAGGTCTTGCGGACACTAGCAGCTACCTTGCAATCTCCACCGATAGCCGGCAAAAACTCAACGATCTCCGCGCTCTAACTCACCTGGATCTGCACATAAAGTGCTGGGTGTAGTATGAGTACAACCACCTCAGTAGTAACAGAAATAACTAAGGAACTGAGCAATAGTGAGAAGCGGAGCAAAACAGTCTAATAATTTATTTTATGCAATTTTAAAAAAAATAACAGGAATAAACAGGTAAATTCCACAACTCAGTAGATGCCACAAAGAAATTTAACAGATAAATGCAGCAAAAACAAAATTAAATGCAACCTCACAGCAATGCCACTCCATCACTCAGCACTCACACTCAGTACTCCACACTCAACATTCAACACTCAACACTTTGCGTTCACTGGAGGTGTGTACAGACTCCGGAGGGGCTCCCAAAGCCCAAGCGCTAAGCACGGACAACTCACGTGCCATCATATCAATACCTGTATCCGCACGGTCAACTCACGTGTTATGCGGATAACTCACGCGCTATGGTATCAATACCTGGACCCACACGACCAACTCACGTGCTACGCGGACAACTCACGCGCTATGGTATTAATATCCTCACAACTAGGCCATCATATCAATACCTGGATCCGCACGGTCAACTCACATGCTACGCGGACAACTCACGCGCTATGGTATAAATACCTGGACCTGCACGGTCAACTCACGTGCTACGCGGACCACTCACGCGCTATGGTATTAATATCCTCACAACCAGGCCCTCGGTCTTACTCAATCATGTACCTTACTACCATCAACAAATAAGAGGACACAACCCACATCAAGTATCACAACATATTAGCAATTAATAGAGACTGAGGTAAACATGTACAATAATTTCTATGACTGACTACAAAAAATGTGAGCATGAGCAAAGCCTAAGCGTGATCTCTAACATGAAGGCAAACAAGTTCAACAACAAGTAAACACATAATTACAGATAATAGCTATTAGGCCTTGCAGCCTCACGGGATGGACCAAGTGTCAATCCCTCGAGGTATACACCCACACGCCCGTCACCTAGCGTGTGTATCACCTCCAAACAATCGCATGCTACCAAATTCTTCGGGTTTATACCCTCAAAGCCATAGTTAAAACTGTTACTTACCTCAACCGCGTAAAATCCTACTTGGGATACCCTCGTCTCTGGACTCGATCTCCAAGAGCTCTCTATCTATCCATAATCAGAATAGTATTATCAACATAGTCTAAAGAATCGAATTCCACAATAAAAACTAAAAAAAATGCCAAAAATCCAAAATCGGCCAAAACCTGACCCCGAGGGCCACATCTCAGAATCAGTCAAAAATGGTAGAATAATAATCCACGTCCACTCCCGAGTCTAACCATATAAAACTCATCAAAATCGGACTCCGTTTGGTCCCTCAAATCCTCACTTAAATCTCTCCAAAACTCAAACCCTAACTCCCTCAATTTTACTTTGAAATCATCAATCAAATCACAAAAACGAAGATGAATTCATGAAGCATAACCAAAATCGACTAGAGAAAACTTACCCCAATCTATATGGTGAAAAATTGCCTACAAAATCGCCCAAATCCGAGCTCCCCAACTCAAAATATGACCAGAAGAACAAACCCTAGTTTTATATATTTTTCTACCAGGTATTCTGCCTCGTTTCTTGTTCAAAATGATCCTGAAACTTGTATTTTATGACTCCAATGGATTCCTTGTGAAATACTAATCAAGTTAGGCTTTTGAATCATTCAATATGACCTTATAATGAATGATATGTGTAGGTTTTAATATTTGCAAATAGTGCAGATTTTTAAATACGCAGCTAGTGGCAATTTCGTAATTAATCTGAAAAATCAAGCAACCTAATTCTTAGTAAAATGACCCTAAAATTCTCATACGATATCCAAATTCGATGATTCTTTTTGCTACGGGTCCGTATTTATGATACGGATATAATGATTCAACAAAAAATGAAATTGTGGCTCATTTGTTTAATATAATATCATTTATGCTTGAAAAAACTGTGCCGAAACATAAAAAAAACGAGCGCAACACAACACATACCTATCTGAAACTCACCCGAGGCCCTCGGGACATCAACCAATAATTTCAACAAGTCATATATCACTACACAAACTTGGTCGAACCTCTGAAACACCAAAAACAACACCAAAACACCAAATCAACCTCGAATTCAAGCCTAAGAACTTCTATAGTTCCAACTTTCGCCAATTCAAGCCTAATTCTACCACGGACCTCCGAATTATATTTTGGACACACTCCTAAGTCTAAAATCACCCAACAAAGCTAATCAAATCATAAAAATCCAAATCCGAATTCGTTTACTCATAAGTCAACTTCCGATTGACTTTTCTAACTTAGAGATTAAGTGATCATTTCACTCCAAAACTACCCCAAACCCAAACCTACCAACTCGATACAACTCAGCATAGTTGAACAATGTATAAAAAAGCATAGATGGGCGAAAATGGTGTTATAACACTCATAACAAAGGGTCGTGTCATTACATCCTCCCCTCTAAAACAAATGTTCGTCACGAACGAGTCTAAAAACGTACCTGGAGTCTGAAATAGGTGAAACCTTTAGCAATACCTTCTCGTCACATTCAAATCATATGAACTCATCTCGCGGTCACATCATACTCACCACATAGCCCTCAAATCACGAGTCCCACTAATAGGGACACCAACGGACATATAAGCACGTGCTCACACAATCAAAATTTTTGTACTCCAGCTACAGACAAAACCCGGCTTCAAGTGCCCCAGACAGGCCCAACATCAACACACAGAAATCACATCTCGCACCTCGTATAGGAAACCATAATCCGTCGATGCACAACTGATACCGAGCGCTCATGTGCGCATATGAATGCGTGGAAGGAATTCAAAGAGTTACACTTCAAGCTGAATCAATATCGCACAATAAGAATTCAAGAATGTGAAATTTTCCTAAAGGTTCTGCAGCCTCTCGAAGATAAGTACAGACGTCTCCGTACTGATCCGCAAGACTCGACTAAACCCGCTCACGACTCATGAGACCTATGTAACCTACACTGTGATACCAACTTGTCACGACCTAAAATCTAACCTTGGTCGTGATGGCGCCTATCATGTTACAAGGCAAGCCTATTCCCAAAACATTAATACTAAACCTATTATAAGAATTTAATAAAATATTTTCAATAATTTAATTCCCGATAAACTGAACCAACTCTATATATAAATAATATAAAATACGGAAAAGAGTCCCAAACATCGGGGTGTCACTAAGTCATGAGCGTCTAAACCTATAAACTGAGGTATATAAACTATCTAACTGTCCAAAGAAGAAATGATAAAAGGAGTAACAAGGTCCTGCGGACACTAGCAGCTACCTTGCAATCTCCACCGATAGCCGGAAAAAACTCAACAATCGCCGCGCTCTAACTCACTTGGATCTGCACATAAAGTGATAGGTGTAGTATGAGTACAACCACATCAGTAGTAACAGAAATGACTAAGGAACTAAGCAGTAGTAACGAGCTGAGTAAAACAGTCTAATTATTTATTTTTCATAATTTTAAAAAAAATAATAGGAATAAACAGGTAAATTCCATAACTCAGTAGATGCCACAAAGAAATTTAACAGATAAATGCAGCAACAACAAAATTAAATGCAACCTCAAAGCAATGTCACTCCATCACTCAGTACTCACACTCAGCACTCCACACTCAACACTCAACACTCAACACTCTATTAGGCCTCGCAGCCTCACGGGACGGACCAAGTGTCAATCCCTCGAGGTATACACCCACACGTCCGTCACCTAGCGTGGTAATCACCTCCAAACAATCACATGATAGCAAATTCTCCGGGTTTATACCCTCAAAGCAAGAGTTAAAACTGTTACTTACCTCAACCGCGTAAAATCCTACTTCGGGATGCCCTCGTCTCTGGACTCGATCTCCAAAAGCTCCTAATCTATCCATAATCAGAATACTACTATCAACATAGTCTAAAGAATCGAATTCCACAATAAAAACTAAAAAAAAGGCCAAAATCCAAAATCGGCCAAAACCTGACCCCGAGGGCCACATCTCAGAATCAGTCAAAAATGGTAAAATAATAATCCACGTCCTCTCCTGAGTCTAACCATATAAAATTCATCAAAATCGGACTCCGTTTGGTCCCTCAAATCCTCACTTAAAACTCTCCAAAACTCAAATCCTAACTCACTCAATTTCACTTTGAAATCATCAATAAAATCACAAAAACGAAGATGAATTCGTGAAGCATAACCAAAATCGACTAGAGAAAACTTATCCCAATCCATATGGTGAAAAATTGCCTCCAAAATCGCCCAAATCCGAGCTCCCCAACTCAAAATATGATCGAAAGAATAAACCCTAGTTTTATATATTTTTCTGCCGGGTATTCTGCCTCGTTTCTTGTGCCAAATGATCCCGAAACTCGTATTTATAACTCCAATGGATTCCTTGTGCAATGCTAATCAAGTTAGGCTTTTGAATAACTCAATTTGACCTTATAATGAATGAGATATGTTGGTTTTAATATTTGCAAATAGTGCAGATTTTTAAATACGTTGCTAGTGGCAATTTCGTAATTAATCTGAAAAATCTGGCAACCTAATTCTTAGTAAAATGACTCTAAAATTCTCATACGATATCCAAATTCGATGATTCTTTTTGCTACGGGTCCGTAATTACGATACAGATATAATTATTCAATAAAAAATGAAATTGGAGCTCATTTGTTTAATATAATATCATTTATGCTTGAAGAAACTGCGTCGAAATATAAGAAAAACGAGCAAAACATAACACAAACCTATCTGAAACTCACCCGAGGCCCTCGGGACCTCAACCAATAATTCCAACAAGTCATATATCACTACACAAACTTAGTCAAACCTCTGAAATACCCAAAACAACACCAAAACACCAAATCAACCTCGAATTCAAGCCTAAGAACTTCTAAAGTTCCAACTTTCGCCAATTCAAGCCTATACCACGGACCTCCAAATTATATTCTGGACACACTCATAATTCTAAAATCACCCAACAATGCTAATCAAATCATAAAAATCCAAATCCGAATTCGTTTACTCATAAGTCAACTTTCGGTTGACTTTTCTAACTTAGCTTTCTAACTTAGAGATTAAGTGATCATTTCACTGCAAAACTACCCCAAACCCAAACCTACCAACTCGATACAACTCAGCATAGTTGAACAACGTATAAACAAGCACAGATGGGGAAAATGGTACTATAACTCTCAGAACAAAGGACCGGGTCATTACAACTGTAAGGTATTGATAATGCCCCGGAAGAACTGGGATCACCAAGTAGCTGGTACGAGAATCCTAGAACTCTGAATCATCAACTTGTAAATCATTACCTGCATCATGAAAAGCAGACCCGAGCAAAAGAGACGTTAGTACATTTGAATTGCATTCGTATGCAAAGCAACAAAAAGAAAGAATTGTAAATGTTAAAACTAAAATCAAGATGATAACAGAGAATTTACAATTGTAATTGAAAGGATAACTATTGAAACTGAAATAATAACCGATAACTGAACTGGTAACTGATAACTGATAACTGAAATGACAACTGATAACTGAAATTATAAATACCCCCTCTTCTAAATGATGAACAACTTCTTTATTGAATAAATAAACTGTGGACTCAAGCCCTATATATATATATATATATATATATATATATATATATATATATCTGTGTGTGTGTGTATGGGCGCGCGTGCGCACAACTGCGACATCATGCCTAAATACACGCGTTTAACATTCAGGAACTGTGAAACATACTGAAATACATGATGCTGAAACACTGAACCATACTGACTTACTTGATATAGGAATGCTAAATCACACTGAGTTACATAATATTGAAAAACTTAATCGGACTAGAATGAGACATGTATTCTTGAACTGATTATGAACACTGAAACTTCAACTATTTATGACATACTGGGTAAGATATACTAAAACTCAGGGACATCAAACCCAAATCTATATTGAATACGTACTAAGCTCACAACGTTCAAAATGAAAGTCATGAACGAGTTATGAAGCTAGAGAATAGAAGTTTTGCAACTATTCAATGAACTAGGTTTAACTATATTTCTAAGGCAATTGATAATGTGGTAAAAGAAATATAGTATAGGGAGTATCACTTGCATTCCCAAACATATAGAGTTAGCCTCACATACCTTAACTTACTGCTCTTAAGCGTAATACAATATTCGTCACCCCTTTCAACTTTAATCTATATCAATACAAGTCAAAGGGATTCCATATTAGCAATAATTCTCATGCTTTATTCACTTAAGAATTTTCTCAAACACTTGGTGACATAAAAGATTCATAATCCTTATTAATGGTGATTTTATGCCCAACAAGCCATTCTCTTGATCCTAGATAAATTTTAAAATCTCAAATTTCTTATAATTAATGTCATTCTTATTCACCCATAAGATAAACAATACCGTTAACAAATAATCAACAATCAACAAATGCAACCTATAATTGTTCGTGCCTTTCTATCAAATCCATCAACTCATATCTTATGATATTATAGTATACAATCATTAATCCAACGGTATAATCAATTAGAGTTTGAAGATATTCCTTGTTGACGTTTAATCTTCTTGAATTCGAGTTCTAGGGTTCCTTCTCTCAACAATGATGCCCCAATCAAATATGTAATGATTTGGAGGTTTTACCCATATTAATAAAATGTTAGGTAATTGAAATTAACTTAGAACTACCATTAGAACTTACCTTGGATGGTGGGGGACCCTTAAGGAGTCACTGACCCCCCAAGAGCGCACCCGTGCACCTGTAGACCTTACTGCACTACTAACTATGCAAAACGGCAGTAACACTTCCTCAAAAGAAGCACGACCGCCTCGGGACGCGCTCAAGATGAGCATATCGCATATTGTTCTGTATAACATGCATAACGTTTTTCACAGGGATTCGTTTGGGATCCATAATATATTTTTGGAAAGATATTTCAATGGCCTACAATTTTTAGGCTTTGAGTTTTCCCATATTCCTTGCACATTTTCATTACACCTTGCTGGAAGATAGACCTTCTGCAACTTAATCGATTTTCTCAAATCTTATGCACCTTACTTTTCATCTTGATTTTGAAACAACTATTTTACCCATAATCATCCCGATGGGACTTCAAATGTCAAAAATATAACCTTACTACTCCTTTAATTCATTCTTACCTAAATCAAATTTATGGGGTTTTACACTATCTCTCCCTTGGGATCATTCGTCCGCGAATAATTGTCTTGATTGTAACTTCTGCTAACTCTGGACCTTAAACGGCTCTGGTGGAAACGTGAACTTTCATTAACACTTGTATACTTAACTGAATGAATACATGATTACTGAACTGTTGCGATATTGAACTAAAGATTACTATATTGACTGAATATTGGTCTGCCACGGATACATCAATATTGAACTAACATGGATATATGAATAT
The DNA here is from genome assembly GCA_026770625.1 of Nicotiana glauca. Lineage (NCBI taxonomy): Eukaryota > Viridiplantae > Streptophyta > Magnoliopsida > Solanales > Solanaceae > Nicotiana > Nicotiana glauca. Next base: position 191,880 of record MU709603.1, read on the forward strand.
TGAACTGGCACCAATATTTGAGTAATCTGAGTATTAAGTTGGCATTAATGTCTAAGTATTAGACTAATCTGAGTAGTTGAGTATTGAGCTGACATGAGTATCTGATTACTGAACTGACATGAGTATATATGTATTAAACTAACATGAGTATATGAGTACTGAACTGACATGAGTATCTGAGTACTGGAAACTTGAATGTTATAACATGACACGTGAAATACTGGTTGTACCACCACTAATTATGGTGGCAACTCCAACTCATAAACTAATTGACCAATCCTTCACAAGAATCTATATGGCCCAATATAGCAGAGACTATGCTTCCACTTCTTCCCAAATCTCATAACGCTTTTCATAAGCGAAACTTTCAGAAACACCAAATAATCAACTTCAAACTCTAGGTCTCTATGTTGCACGCTCGATTAGGACTTTTGGTGGCTCTGAGTTTTTCTCAAACGCTCTTGAATAGACTTACATTTCTCCATAGTTTGATAGACCAAATCGAGTCCTAACAAATCCACTTCTCCAACTTCAAACCAACCAATTGGTGATCTACACCTTCTCCCATACAGAGTCTCACAGTGCTATCTTGATACTAGAATGGTAGGTGTTATTATGAGAAAGGTCAATGAGAGGTATATGATCATTCCAATTACTTTTAACATCAATGACCTATCCTAAACTGTTTGAATAATGCGCTCTATTTGGACATATTTCTAAGGATGAAAAACTTGTACCTAATAATTTCTAAAAAAACATGTACAAGTTCATTTTAACAGAGCACCACAGTCCGAACTGATGGACAACAGAGTCCGATGCAATCAGATGATTTCCTAGATGTACAACTTGGTATAATCTTCTACAGAATATGTAGTGTTTACTGGCAAGAGGTATCCTCACTTGGTAAGTCTATTTACAATCATTCAATCAAATCATGCTTCCAAGTTGAGCAAGATAATCCTATTATATATTCCATATTTATTGTCTCCACTCAAAATATGTGTATTCTCTGGTAAAACATTGGGCTTTCTATTGCTCGACTTTCACTTACTGATAATTCAAACACTAGGCCACAAAGTCTGCAACGTTCTTTTTCTTGTCATTCCTCCAATAAATATCCTTATGATCATGATCTTGGAGGAACCTGGATGGAAAGAATACCTGGAATTATGGGCTTCTAACATGATCTTCCCTCTTTAATTACATCTATGTCTGGAACACACAATCTGTCTTGGTACCTCAAAGTACCATCATTTTCCCCTTATTCAAAAGCCATCCTCTTATACTTGTGAATCTCCTCTTTAACTGCAACACGTAGGGATCATCAAATTGTTCCTCCTTCTCTTTAGCTACTAATGGGGAACACGTTTTTTTTCTAGACAACAACCCCGTCATCTTCGGAGTTCAAAGTTAAACTCCTATCTTGGTTGGTGACCGTCTTTTACCCGAGTTCTGTTATCTACCTCAATCATGAGTTGTGCTTCCCTATGACAAACCGGCCGGTCATCTTAAGAATTAATATTCCGATCCCCTATAAACTGCTTTCCCCAAGTCTATTTCTGCTATTTTGATTTGCCGGAATGTTCGGTTTTATGTTTCGGAGAGTTTTGGGACACTTAGTCCCTAAATGAAATCTTAAGTGTTGGAAAATTGACCGTAGTTGGAACAGTGTGAAGATGGCCTCGGAATGGAATTTTTTTGATTCTGTTAGCTTTGTTGGGTGATTTTGGGGTTAGGAGCGTGTTTGGGTTGTGTTTTAGAGGCCCGTAGCTAATTTAGGCTTGAAATGACAAAAGTTGAATTTTTGAAGTTCTGACTCGATAGTGAGATATTAATCCAAGGGTCAAAATGGAATTCAGAGAGTTGCAGTAGTTCTGTCATGTCATTTGGGATGTGTGTGCAAAATTTTAGGTCATTCGCACGTGGTTTGGTTGGGTTCTTGATAAAAAGCATAATTCGGAAGATTTTTAGAAACTTAGGCTTGAATCCGATGTGTTTTTAGTGATTTGGTGTGGTTTGAGGTATTTTAATGAATGGAACAAGTTTTAATAGGGCTTTAGGATATGTTGGTGCCTTTTGTTGAGGTCCTGGGGGCCTCGGGTGAGTTCCGGGTAGGTTTCGGGATATTTTAGGCCGAAAATAATAGCTGTTGCAGGTCCAGAAGAGTTGCAGGCCTCGGAACCCACCAGTGTGGTTCACACAAAATCTAGTGCATCTGTGGTGGGGGCTGTGTGGCCGCACAAAATGTAGTACGATCCGTGGTGAGGAAAATTTCACTGGTCCTACTTCGGAAGCTCATATCTTTTGATATACAAGGGATGTTTAGATGATTCAAAAATAAAATTGTAGCACTTCGTGTCAAGTTTCCAGAAAGGTAAAGAACTCACAATTTGGACATTCGTAGCGAAAGTTATGGCCAAAATACCGAAGCTCATCACTACAGTCAAAACCTGTACGGACAGCGGTCGTTTTTGTACGGACAACACTGGTTTTGTGCGGTCCGCAGTGGTCAAAATTCGGAGGGTGCTCTATAAATACGAGGTTTTGAGTTTTATTTCATATTTTGACCTAGAGAGCTCGGATTTTGGCAATTTTTTGAAGGTTTTTCAACAAATTTATCGGGGTAAATGATTCTAACTCAGATTTGGCTAGAGTACATGAATCTATCATTGAATTCATCATTTAATTCGTGATTTGGGATGGAATTTGGGAGGAAAATTTTTGAAATCTTTCAAAAATGTAAAACGATTATTTGAAGGACCAAATGGTATCAGAATTGGATAATTTTGGTATGGTTAGACTCGTGAAGGTATGAGGATTCTGAAAATGTAAATTTTACCCGATTCTGAGACGTGGGCCCTAAGGCCATTTTGGTCATTTTACCTAATTTCGTGTATTAGCTTAGAATTTAATTGTAGAATCTATTACTTGAAGCGTTATTTATATTATGAAATAGAATTAAATAGATTTGGGCAATTTGAAGTCGAATACTCGTGGCAAGAATGTGGTCTCGGGTTGATTTTGAGCCAGTTCAAGGTAAGTGGCTTGTCTATCCTTGAGTGCGGGACCTTCCCCTGAGGATATGATATTTGATAATTGAAATGCCTTTTACATGAGGTGACGAGTGCGTACTTGAGCTAATTGTTAAAAACCCGGTTCTACTTTAAGTATTTAAACTGAGTTCCTTTCCTTCATGTTTTATTCCACATGCAAACTTAGCCTATTGTTAGTTAGACAAGCATGCCTAGTAAACTTAATTGCCTAGTTGATTTAACTGCCTTAATTGCATTACGTGAAGAATGTTAGGCTAAAATTAACTTTTTACTTATACGAAGTTGGCATTTAATTTGTATTCTTTTGTTGCTGCTATGTGTTTTTAATTTGGGACTACGGGACGGCATCCTGGGAGATTCCCTGCACAAAATTATGACCTGGACTGAGATGCGGGATACCAAGAGATCCTCAGCACGTATATTGAGGATACCGAGAGATCCTCGGGATACCAATAGATCCTGGCATATATTGAGGATAACGAGAGATCCTCAGGATACTAAGAGATTCCTGACATATATTGAGGATACCAAGAGATCCTCGGGATACCAAGAGATCTCTGGTTTATATATTGAGGATACCATTATATCCTCTTTATACCTAAAGATCCCCGGTTATTATCCTTGTTGTGAGGGCCATTTCCTTTGTGTTTGCCTTTATTATATTTCCGTTATTGCCCTGTTATTATGTTGTATAGATCACTACCATTGATTCTTAATTTCATTGCTTCTTTTATCATGTCATTTGATTATTTATTTAATCTTATTAGGGCCCTGACCTTCCTCATCATTACTCAACCGAGGTTAGGCTTGATACTTACTGAGTACCATTGTGGTGTATTCATGCCCATTCTGTGCATGTTTTTCATATGCAGATCCATGTACCGCTGATCTGGCCTACCATCCTTGAGGAAGGCAACTGCTTAGAGATTCCAAGGTACATCTGCTGCATCCGCAGACCAAGGAGTCACTTTCTAATCCTGCCTTAGTATTTAGCTCTTATGTATCTTTCAGTTTTTATTAGACATTCCTGAGTTAGAGCTATCTAGTATTTATCTCAACATGAGATTCGTGGGGTTCTGGGTCTTGGATTTAGATATTGGTTTTGGTACTTATATATATATATATGGTGTATGCCGAGTGGAACATTTGAACACTATTATTTCTTTATTTCTATGTTTTTTATTGTTTTATTTTCGCAAGTTTGGTTATCTTCTGCAATTTAGGCTTACCTAGTCGTAGAGACTAGGTGCCATCACGATGGTTCACAGAAGGCAAACCGAGGTCGTGACAAGTTGGTATCATAGCTCCAGTTTCATAGGAATCATAGTTCACAAGCCGATTTATCAGAGGCTCGCCGATCGGTACAGACACGTCTGTACTTATCTACGAGAGGTTATGTAACTGTTAGGAAAATTTCCATTTCATTTGATTTCCTTGTCGTGCGATATTTTGACATCATAATTCTAAACTTTTGTCTTCTATTCTCTCATAGATTGTGAGGATGCGTGCTACTCGAGATGATCAGGCACCCGCGCCACTACTGCAGTCGTCAGAGGCCGGGCTGGGGTAGAGGCGGAGGACGCGCACGTGGTGCAAATCGAGAACCTGTGTGAGTTGCCGCCGAGGTACCACTAGCAATTCTAGCTGGAGTCCAGAAACCTACTACTCCAACTCTTCAGGAGAATCTGGCACACTCCATGAGCATGTACACCACTTTGGCTCAGGCAGGGTTACTTCTCCTTGCTGTAGTCATATCACAGGCTGGGGGAGGAGCATAGTCTCTCGTCGCCTGCACTCCTGAGCAGTGAGTGCATGTTGACCAGGTCCCCGAGATTATTCCTAACCACCTGCAGTGCCAGTTCAGCCCGAGGTCAGGGCAGCGGTTTCAAGGATGAGCAGTTAAGGCTTGAGATGTTCAAGAAGTACAAGCCTCATGTATTTAGTGGTCTAGAATCGGAGGATGCTCTAGGATTTTTTAATGAGTGTTACCGCATTCTCTGTCCCATAGGTATCTCAGGATCGAGCAGGGTTTCTTTCACTACCTTTCAGCTTCGAGGAGTCGCCTATGAGTGGTGGCGCACCTATGAGCTAGACAGTCCAAATGAGGCTGCTTTACTAACTTGGGCTTAGTTTTTAGATTTGTTCCTGAGGGAGTATGTTCCTCAGAGCCTCTGGGACGTATGGCGCATAGATTTTGAGTATTTTCACCAAGGTGCCATGATCATTTCAGAGTATATTCTCTGTTATACCAGTTTGGCTAGGCATGTACCAACCTTGGTTTCTACTGTATAAGAGAGGGTTCGCCGGCTTATTAAAGGCCTTATTCCCAGCATCAGATGCAGCATGGCTTGTGGGTTGGAGATGGATATTTCTTATCAGCAGGTGGCGAGCATTACTATGAGGATTGAGGGCATGCATGCTACGGAGATAGAGGAAAGAGAGGCCAAGAGGTCTCGAGAGTTGGTTCATTATTCTGGTACCCGTACCCCAGCTGCAGCTCATCATGGTAGGGTTATATGAGTCGTCCTATTCATTAAGCTCTTCCAGCAGCTAGTAGTGCTCCAACTCCTCCTAGATCTTAGGAGCCTTATTATGCACCTCCGGTTTCTAGCGTGCTTCCTGCGTGGGGTGCTTGCAGAGGTTAGTCCAGTAGACCTGGACCTAGCCATTCACAGCCACCACGTCCTCCTATAGCTTGTTTTGAGTATGGTGACTCATGCCACATGGTGAAGGATTGCCCTAGACCTGGAAGAAGTGCACCTCTACAAACTTCTCCGCAACAGCGTGCCTTGTAGAGTTCTCAGGCTATGATTACAGCTCTAACTAGAGATCGCCCTCGAGGGGGAGGCCAATCTAGATAATATGCCCTTGTTGCTCGTACTAAGGTTGTTGCCTCTGATTCTATCATCACAGGAACTATATTGGGCTGCCACAGAGATACATCAGTTCTAAATCCAAGCTCTGCTTACTCTTATGTGTCTTCTTATTTTGCTCTGCATTTGGGTGTACCTTGGGATTCTTTGAGTTCCCCTATTTTTGTTAATCACCATGGTGGATTTCGATATTATCTTGGGCATGGACTAGTTGTCACCCTATTATGTTATTCTTGATTGTCATGCCAAGACCGCGATTCTGGCTATGCCAGGTGTACCGCGTGTTGAGTGGAGAGGTACCTTAGATCACTCCCAATAGAGTTATTTCTTTCCTTAAGGCTCAGCTTATGGTTGATAAGGGGTGTGATGTGTATTTAGCCTATGTGACAGCGTCAGTGTTGATACTCCTTCATTTGATTTAGTGCCAATAGTACAGGATTATCCTGATATGTTCCCAGCTAACCTTCCAAGCATGCCGCCTAATAGAGATATTGATTTTGGCATTGATTTGTTGCTGGGCACTTAAACTATTTCTATTCCTATGTATCATATGGGCCCTCCTAAGTTGAAGGTGCAGTTACAGGAATTGCTTGATAAGGGTTTTATTCGGCCCAATGTTTCACCTTGAGGTGCTTATGTCTTTTTTTGTTAAGAAAAAGGATTGTTCTATGCGCATGTGTATTGATTACCGCCAGTTGAACAAGGTTACAGTGAAGAACCGTTATCCTTTGCCTTGTATTGATGATCTGTTTGACCAACTTTAGGGTGCACGAGTGTTTTCTATGATTTACTTGCGCTAAGGTTACCACCAGTTGAAGATTCGGGAGCCAGACATCCCGAAGATTACTTTTAGGACTCGGTATGGTCATTACGAGTTTCTTGTTATGTCATTTGGGCTGACCAACGCCCAAGAAGCTTTTATGCATTTTATGCACAGTGTATTCAGGCCATACCTTGACTCTTTTCTCATTATCTTTATTTATGACATTCTGGTATATTCCCCGAGTCGGGAAGATCACGAGCAGTACCTGAGGACAGTGCTGCAGACTTTGAGGGAAAAAAGTTATATGCAAAGTTTTCGAAATGTGAGTTTTGGTTGGATTCCGTCGCATTCTTAGGCCACGTGGTACCGAGTGAGGGTATTCGGGTGGATCCGAAAAAGGTAGAGGCAGTGCAGAGTTGGCCCAGGCCATCCTCAGTTACAGAGATTCGCAGTTTCCTTGGTTTGGCAGGTTACTACCGTCGTTTTGTGGGGGATGGGGGGTTTCATCAATTGTAGCCCCTATGACTAGACTGACCCAAATGGGTGCTCGTTCCAGTGGACGGAAGATTGTGAGGTGAGCTTTCAGAAGCTCAAGAAAGCTTTGACTACGGCCCCAATTTTGATATTGCCTATAGGTTCAGGGTTTATACCGTCTATTGTAATGCTTGAAAAATTGGTCTTGGAATGGTATTGATGCAGGACGGTAGGGTGATTGCCTACGCGTCCAGACAGTTGAAGATACATGAGAAGTATTACCCTGTCCATGATCTTAAGTTAGCTTCCATTGTTCATGCCCTTAAGATTTGGCGCCATTATCTATATGGTGTTTTGTGAGATTCATACTTATCATCGGAGCTTGCAGCACCTGTTCAAGCAAAAGGATCTAAATTTGTGCCATATGAGGTGGTTAGAGGTTCTAAAGGATTATGACATCACTATTCTGTATCACCCAGGCAAGGCCAATATGGTGGCCGATTATTTGAGTCGCTGGGCAGAGATCTTGGGGAGTTTGTCTTATCTACCAATATCGGAGAGGCCTATGGTGATCGATGTTCAGGCTTTAGCCAGCCAGTTTGTGAGATTGGATATTTCAAAGCCTAGTCGGGTTCTAGCCTACGCGGTTTCTCAGTCTTTCTTATTTGATCGTATCAGGGAGCGGCGGTATGATGAATCTCATTTGCTTGTCCTTAAGGACAAGGTTAAGCATGTGATGCCATAGATGTGACCATTGGCGAGGATAGAGTATTGAGGATGCAGGGTTGGGTTTGTATACCTAATGTTGAAGGGCTTTGGGAGCTTATTCTAGACGAGGCCCACCGTTCGTGGTACTCCATTCATTCAGGTGCCGCGAAGATGCACCAGGATTTGAGGCAGCACTACTAATGGAGGCAGATGAAGAATGATATAGTTGGGTTTGTATATCGGTGCGTTAATTGTCAGCAGGTGAAGTATGAGCACCAGAGACCTGGTAAATTGCTTTAGCAGATAGAGATTCTGGAGTGGAAATGGGAGCGTATCACCATTAACTTCGTATCTGGGCTCCCACAGACTTTGAAGAAGTTCAACGCCATTTGGGTTATTCTGGATCGGCTGACCAAGTCCGCTCATTTCATTCCTGTGTGTACTACTTATTCTTCGGAGTAGTTTGCGAAGATTTATATCTGGGAGATCCGTCTACATGGTATTCCAGTTTCCATCATTTCAGACAGAGGTAGTTAGTTTACATCGCAATTCTGGAGAGGCGTACCATAAAAGTTAGGTACTCGGAGGAGTTGAGCACGAAATTTCACCCTCAGATGGACAGACAGTCCGACCACGCTATTTAGATTCTCTAGGATATGCTTTGTGCATATGTGATTGAGTTTGGGGTTTCTTGGGATCAGTTCATGCCGTTGGCGAAGTTTGCTTACAACAACAGTTATCAGTCTAGCATTCAGATGGCACTGTATGAGGCTTTGTATGGTAGGCGGTATATATCTTTGGTGGGTTGGTTCGAGCCGGGTGAGGCTGGATTATTGGGCATAGATTTGGTTCAGGATGCTTTAGAGAAGGTTAAGATGATTCAGGATAGGAATCGTACAACCCAGCCCAGATAGAAGAGCTATGCGAACCGGAAGGTTCGAGATGTTTCCTATATGGTTGAAGAGCGGGTTCTGCTTCGGGTTTTGCCTATGAAGGGCGTTATGAGATTTAGGAAGAAAGGGAAGTTGAGTACGAGGTTTATTGGCCCTTTTGAGATATTGAGGCGAGTTGTGGAGGTTTTTTATGAGCTCGCCTTACCTCCCATCCTGGTAGGAGTTCATCTGGTATTTCATGTTTCGAAGCTCCGGAGGTGTCGCGGTGATCTGTTGCACGTGTTGGATTTTAGTTCAGTCCAGTTGGACAAGGATCTATCTTATGTTGAGGAGCCAGTAGTAATATTGGGCAGGCAGGTTAGAAAGTAGAGTTCAAAGAACATTGCATCGGTAAAGGTCCAGTGGTGGGTCAGCCAGTCGATGAGGTGATCTGGGAGACCGAGCAGGATATGCGCAGCCATTACCCTCATCTTGTCACTACTTCAGGTATGTCTCTATGCTCGTTCGAGGATGAACGAATATTTGGTGTAGGAGGATGTGACGAACCGGTCGGTCATCTTAAGAATTAACGCCCCGATCCCCTATTAACTGTCTTCCCCAAGTTTATTTCTACTATTTTGATTTGTGAGGATGTTCAGTTTTAGTTTTAGGAGAGTTTTGGGACACTCAGTCCCTAAATGAGAGCTTAAGTGTTGGAAAGTTGATCGTAGTCGGAACATTGTGAAGGCAGCCTCGGAATGAAAATCTGATAATTTCATTAGCTTCATTGGGTGATTTCGGGGTTAGGAGCGTGTTTGGATTATTTTTAGAGGCTCGTAGCTAATTTAGGCTTGGAATGCCAAAAGTTTAATTTTTTAAGTTTGTAAGCATGTGATTTTTGCCCTACATTAAGATAACTCCTAAAAAATAGACTAAAATAATTTTAATTGATTTTTAGGTATTTTTTTCTTTATTTAGTTGCATGGCATGCATTTTTAACTTTTAAAAAAAAAAATCATAGAAAAAAACCATAAAAAATTTCACATTTTAATTTCAAGCCACCTTAGGTTTAGTTTGCATTTAGGAATTAATTACATTGAGCTAATTGTGCTATTAATCAAAAATAAAAAATGATCATTTTTACATAGTTAGATAATTAGCTTAATTTTATAATTTAATTAATTTAGGAATTTAGTTTAGGTTTTTAATTAATTAAGAAAGAAAAGAACAACAAAAAGAATAGGGAAATGAAAAAGCTTGGTCTTAAATTCAAATTAGCCAAGCATTTGAAAATCCATAAATATTTTCTCCCCAAAACAAACCCCAAAATATTTTCCCACCAAAACCTTCCCTAAAATATTTCCCCCCCAAAACTATTCCCCACCCCATCATTATAAATACACACGATACACATAACAAAAGAAAAATAAAGGATCACAACAGAAAAACCCTTCCTCCTCCATAACCACCAGCTTCACCAAGCTCCAAACGACCCCTTCAGATTGTCGCTCGTCTCCACACCACACAGCCCATCGTATAACCACCATTCACGACCACCTTCATCCTGTCGTCCCTCCAGCCCCACGCCTGAACCCACCTACTTCCGCCCAGCAACATAAAACCACCCCATCTCCTCTTCTACGTCACTGGAAACACCATAACCAGCAACGTACAGCAACACTGTCACGCCAAACGACCAGCCTCCTTCACGCCTAGCACCCTTATCTCCGTCGTCAGCTCACCCCTAACCAGTAGCTTTGTCCATCAACGAACAGCAATGCCATAACCAGCTTCATCCAGTGAACCAACAGACCCCATTCCGTCGACCAAATAGTCCCCTCGCCAGTGAACCACCTGCAACGTCCAGCCACAATCATCTTCTCCATGGCTTACAACTGAACACACACGCTGAAACCCAACTGAAAACATTCAAAAATTGCCCAGAAGTTCTGGTCGGGGTGAGGTCCGTTCGAGTTCGTCGTTGGTTAGTCGTTGTCCGAGGTTCCGTCGAGTTTTGTTTCTGCCTTCACTTGGTTTGTTCGAGCCGTGCTCTGTTCGATCGGCTTTGCTCTGGCCAGTAAAAACAAACATTTATTTCTATTGTCATGATTTGAATTTCTTTTATGCAATTAGAAGGAAATAGCTTGGTTTCACGTGTTATCATGTTTGTTTTGTTTTTATTTGATGATTCTGTTCCTGCCGTCAATTTTTTGCAGTGTAAAAAATTTTGTTGGTTAATTTTTTTTTGTGTAATCTATTCGAGCAATTTTCCATTGCTAATGCAAGTGTCTGCCAACTGAACTTTAATACACCAAAAATCCAAATATCAGAGTTAGTAATTTCTACATGTGTGGCCATAATATCTGAACCTCACATGTCATTCTCAAAATCTAGGAAAATAAATTTGAACATCCATAGTTAGCTTTAATTGAGTACAAACCTTTAAGAATAATTTGATGCGTGCCGCGCCAAATAAAATCTCAAATGCGTGGCCCTCATGTAATTGTTGCTTTTAGAGTCCTTAGAATTCGAGGCGCGCCGATTAGCAAATTTCACGGTCCTCTCCAAAGATAATAACGCGTTAGTATCTTTAGGCGCGTATTTAATAATGTTATCTCCCTAAACTCGGGTGTGCATTTCATGCGACCCAAATCCAAATCCCAAAACGTTGAATAAAATGTGTCGAGGATCCGGGTGCATTTCATGTGACGTGATCCAAAATATATTTTTAACGACGTTCAATTCCTTAAAAATAATTAAAAGCGGGTAAAGGTTAAAATTAGCACATAGGTTCAAAATGTATTAAAATCAGATAATTAAGCCAAATACAACAATTGAGCGACCGTGCTAGAAGCACGGAACTCGGGAATGCCTAACACCTTCTCCCGGGTTAACAGAATTCCTTACCCGGATTTCTAGTACGCGACTGTAATACAGAGTCAAACCCTTTTTCCTCGATTCGGGATTCAAACCGGTGACTTGGGACACCATAAATCTCCCAAGTGGCGACTCTGATTCTTATAAAAAATGAATCTCGTTTCAATTGTCCTTAAATTTGAAAAATCTCCTTTATTACTATATCTCTTCCCGGGGTGTAGTAAAGGCCGATAATATTTTTTTTCGGTAAAAAGGAGGTGTGACAGCTCTGGCGACTCTGCTGGGGATAAGGAACCCAGTACTTTGGTTCAGGTTTTAAGAATTCGAGCTCAGTTAAATTGTTGTATTTATTTATATCTGATTTTTCCTATATGTCTTGATTAATATGCTAAATGTTTACCGCTTTGATATTACGTGAACTGTATATAAATTGTGCCGAAAACTCTTCTCTTCTTACCTCCGGGGATGTGCTTACTGGTTGAGACTCCCCATTCTGTTAGTGTCATACCTAAATAAGAAAAGAGGTCGAACAAGTTACTAAGCCGGACGATCCCGCGGGTCCCCGGTACGTAGCCCCCTCCTCGACTCGAGTCGTCCGCTCGGGTGCACAGTCTAGAACCAAATAACCAGGTTTTTTAACATAGAAATATGACGTTTATTTGCATCATATCTGACTTAGGGGACTCAACACAGGGGTTGGGTCCGTCTAGGACAGGTGACCTAAATATGAAAAGACTATCATGATTATATGTTGCATTTATTTGTCTCGAGCCATCATGCTGACCGGTTAGAAAAAGAATTGAGGGAAAGTAAGAAAAAAATAACAATGGTTGATTTTAGAAAACCGATATTCAAATACTGTCGAAACTCTGTCGAAATTTTGTAGGAATTTAAAAATAAGAAAGATTTTTTATTTTTAGTGATTTGCTTTGGATTATTGAAAATAAATTTAAAAAAATCATTATATTGTTTTACTTTCAAAAATATAATTGGTTTTTCCAATAAAAAAAATAGAAAATTTTGTCATAAAAAATAGTTGGAATAATTCAATTTTGTCAAAAATCAAAAATGGTTTGTTTAAAAATAATTTGACCAAACTACGGGGGTCTGATTCTCAGCGGATGTGAGATACGTAGGCAAACCTCATCGGTTCCGACCCCAATTTTCAAAAAAAATCCAAAAATATTTTCCTTTAGTTCCTTGTTTAAAAAATCTTTCCTTAGAAAATTAGAAGAAAAAAGTAGTTTTTAAACTAAAAAAAAAAGGTTTCCTTCTTTCTAATATCTTTCATACGAAAAAAGAAAAATCAAGAAAAATCAAAATTCAAAATACGGATTTTCTTCATTTTTGAAGTATTTTTCCAAAAAATAAAAAAAAAATCAGAAGCAAAAATCCAAAAATACTCTTTAGATGTCTTCCATTTGTAAATGTCCATAAAAAAAATTTGAAAAATGAAGTCCAAAAATATTTTTGCTTTTCTCTAGAAGTACTTTTGTAAATAAATAAAAACTCATAAATTCAAAAATATTTTCTTAAAAGTCACTCTTCCGAAAATTAAGAAGCAACTTTCAAAACCCAAAAATATTTTCTTTCTTAGAAAAAAGAAAACAAATGGAAATTCAAAATAAAAATATTTTCTTTTTACTTTTTAAAACTCCCAAAACTCAAATAA